>JBBIGB010303649.1:0-11310 GCA_037577075.1 Alestopetersius hilgendorfi | reverse complement strand
CTATGGTATCGCCCTCTGTATCACCATTTTTTACCTAGGCATTTTGCTAACATTGTGTAAAGTTTGGGTGCAGCATTGACCGGCCAATTCTTTTAGCTCTAACTGCCTTTTATTTAAGCATGATGAGGAAGCTCAGCATATTTTCTCCTATTTAAGTCTTTCATTTAGCTGAAAATGGTAAAACTTCAAAGTATTATAATGAAGTTTGATTCAAGGTAATAACTCCTGAACTTTGGAATGACCACAGTCCATATGCACCATCAGGACTGACCACTGGGCTCTACGGTGCATAGCTCTGCATTCAGTGAATATGTTTCATGAGATGCTAGCTCTGTTTGTTGAAGATTCTGTTTCATTTTATTATTGTTGAAATCTGCATATAATGAAGAAAACTTCTTAACTTTGATTCATGGTAATATTTTGAAATAACTTTGGAATGACCACAGCCCATATGCTACATCTGGACTGAACAAATCTATTTCTGAAGAACTGGTGTCCAGCGCTCTTAAATCAGGTATGTTTGAGTAGAGAAATCATCAGACAGTGCTGACGACGACCGTCCCTGTCTTAAACAGTTAGCCTGAAGAAAAAATGCACACTGTAAAATGTTTCAAACATCTGCTGTTGTCCAACACACCATATTTTGCTTTGTCCTTGTCTCTTCCTTGGTGGTCATCCTTGTCCATTGCAGCGGCTGGCGGCTGATACTACGTTACTGGGAACTCCTTATCTCAAGCCTATAACGTGTCCACAATGCATCAGCAGGTTGTGCCTGACTGCTCATGTGTTGATCACACATACCCACACAGTTTTTTTAGCCCTTTTTGGCCCAGAGTTGGTAACTCTACCCCCTCACAAACAAGCATTACACCATGGCCTCTCCTCCTCACCGATCCTGGGATGTCAGCCACATTCAATGCTTGTTATGCTTCAAAACAGCAGCTGGCTGTCCTTTGGTCTGTTGGTGAGCAAGTGGGTCTACCAGCTCAGTGTCAGTTTGTTCTGCCTAGGGCTCCATACAGCCAACAAGAGACACATTGGAGCCTGGCAGACTACAAACAAGCACATACCTTAACATGTGATAAAAAGGTAATACCCATAAGCTGTGTTAGCACTCTGCAGGACTGGGATTTGTGGTGTGTTTTGGTTAGCATTATGCAAAAGAATCAGGGATGACTTCAGCTTTGTTCCTTTTAAAGCACAGAATCTGGAATGAGTGTTACATGAGATGTCAGGATACAATGGATCTTTGCAGTCTCAGGTAGTTATTTGAGAAAATGATTGTAAAAATACCAGACAATACCTAAAGCCAGCAGGTCAACACTATCAAGCAACCACATTAAAGCAGGCAAAATAGCATTCCTGTGCTCATTGATACAAACTGAGTGGTTGCTAATTGAGCACAAAATGAGTGACCTATCAGGTTTGTTTTTTGGTTGTTTCTGTTGAATTAAAGAGCACAAATATGGATGCCAGCCTGTCCTGTCCATATCTGCTCTGAGGTAAATCACGGGAGCCAGTTAGACCCGGCCCCTGTGACACATATAAGACTAGTACAAAAAGTTTGTACATCAAACAGTGAATATAAACAATTTAATCTGTTACCAGTCACAAGCAATCACTTGAACACAACTAAAGTTATTATTTTTCATACCTTGGTATGAAAAATAATCATTCTTATTTTTCTATACTATTAACTGTTTCTAAAACTAGAGTCTACAGAACATTTTAAAGTTAACTTTTGTGACTGTATAACAGAGGAAATTTGATTGGATAGCACTACATACGGTATCTTTTTCTATTCAAATATTAGTATGGGCTTTGCAATAAAAATGTTTTTTTATGTTCATTAATTAGTTAAGGGTTCCAAAGTGAGTTATTTTTCCCTGTTTACCAAATCCTTCACTAAATAAGTTAGCGCTACCTTACCAGTAACTGCTTGGGGCTTGTAAAATCCTGACTGGGCCTGACACAAAGAAGTAGTCATGTTTATTTGTTGGGTATTTAAATGACATTGCCTCACTACATTAGAGCATGTTTACATGTCATGCTTGCACAAACAAACTAGCCTTACATATCACATGTTAAAACATCAGATGAAGAAATGGCAAAAAAAAAAAAGGAGAACACTCCAAACCTTAGATTTCATGTTAAAATTTAATTCGTTTTAAAAAATGTACACAGAACAAATGACACACATTTAAGCTGAGAATATATAAATATAACATGTCTTAATTTAACTGTATTTAAAAAATAGGTACATCCTTAAGATGCTGAGCAAGAACATTACCAGGAATGTTTTTAAGTCAGTGGAACCCCAGTGGAAAACATGTACATGTGACCAGAGGATTAACAACTTTTGAGTGTGGTAGCATGCCATTTTAACCTCCCCAGGGCCAGGTGTGCAATGGCTTTGTTTAGCTGAGCACTGGGCTCTACGGTGCATAGCTCTGCATTCAGTGAATATGTATTATGAGCTGCTAGCTCTGTTTCTGTTTCATTTTGGTTTATTGTCGAAATCTGAGAAAAAAGTTATTGGGAGAAAAAAATCTGTAGGAAGCCAAAGCATGCTTATATATTTTATTAGTCAAAACTGTTTTACACTATCACAACAAAACTGCATATAATGAAAGAAAACTTGCTTAACTGATTCATGGTAATACTTTGAAATTACTTCAGAACATTCTGAATGGTCCATAAATCATGGAGGGCCAGCTATATATATATATATATATAAACACACAATCACTGCTTATATTCATAATTTAATATACAACCGCTAATCGCCTGCGTGTCTGCAAAATATTAATTTCAGCCTGTGAAGACTGTAATAAAAATATAAAGTATAAATCTGTAATCAAAGTGGTTTATTCACAAATCACATAGCTAATACTAAAAAGCTGGCTCCCAGAGTGGAAGAACTACTGCTTTGATTTAATGATCTCATGCTAGCATAGAGATCCCTTGGCTTTACAGCAAAGTGATTAGTCCCTTTCGCCAGCCCTGGATTACCAGATCCTGAATTAGACATGAACTCCACTTTGGTCCTGGCCTTACACGAGAGCAGTAACTGGATCCAACCTGTGGGACATGGCACTCAAGACATTCGCTGTCTATTTGATAGGCAGTGGTTGTGGTGTTGTAGTCTAAATGAGAATTCTGTCTCACTCCTAGAACCTCAGTCCTTATCTTTTTGATTAGCTCTACTTCATCCAGTGGTTAATCTTGACTATTAACAAAAAAATCCCTTTATATGTCGCAGTTTTCTTCTGGGAGCTCTGGTTTCCTCCCACCACCAAAAACATGCATGCATTGGGGATAGGTCAGTTGAGCACACTAAACTGCCCCTAGGTATGAATGTGAGCATGGTTAGTTGTTTGTATCTGTATGTGGGCTTGTAACATGCTGGCGATTGTCCAGGGTGTAACCCACCTTCGCCCATGGCTCCAGCCACCCCCCAGACCCCAAGTGCGGGACAAAGGGGTAGAAGATGGATGAATGGATGGATATGTTGCAGTTTTACAGTGACTCTTGCATAGTGGTTTTTTTTTGCCACTCAGTGTAAATTTACAACTAAATTTATGACTGAATCAAATTACGCTGGTTAATCTAATAAAGTCTTCCTCCCAGTTCCTGAGGCCTGACCCAAGAGAGAGCGTTAATCTATACATTTAGATAGGGTCATAATTGACAGTTTTCCTTGAGGTATTTCAAGAGTGGAACTTTATTGTTTTAAATAAGGAAAGTAGAGTGCACTAAAATTGTCAATAAAAAATACAATGATACAATAATTGCAGAAATGTATTTCTGAACTTTTGTGTGACTTTGAGTTATCTTTCTGATGATGAACTAGTGGTATATCACATGCACAAAAATAAATTGCAAATCAAGCAATCAATCAGGTATGGGTCACTTCTTAGGCTAAGAACACAATTATCTCAGTGTTAAATAAAAATGCAGATATCTGAAAAGCAAAAGTGGCTAAAATGCTCGTTCATAGTTTGTCACCTTTGACAACACTGACATGTTCCTTATCCGATATGCAGAGCCAAGGATTAATACTTCAGAGAATTTTGCACCTGGATCATGTTCCAGGAATACAGAGCTGGCGTCCAGTGTGCTTAGTGACTTTGTGTCTCTGTAGAACAATCAACAATCCATCAGAGCTGCCTCAAATGCTGTCCTGATGTGAGGTCACCCACCATCTCTTGTCCACTGGGAACAAAAAAAAAGCCTACCCAGACAATGGTGAACATGTGCTCATAGATAAGCCTTTTGACAGGTTGTAAACTGTAGAAATGCCTCCAGCTCTGACTCTGTGGCTGGATTTGGAAGTTAGTCCTCAGCCAAAGCTCAAGCCCTTCGCAGAAAACTGCCTGACTGACAACAAAGTAATGAATCAAATGTGCAACAAACGGGACACTATATACTGCTCATACCTACAAGCACACAAAACGTACAACCACAACAAAAAGGAATGTGTTTTGAAGCAGACAGCAAACCATTAAATAAGAACTTTGCAAGTTTTGAATCCAAACCTGAATATAACCAACCAGTATTGAAAAACTGAAAAATTCTAAATGTTTACCATGAACTAAAATGCATGGGTCTGTTGTAGCTGTTGTTTTATAGAAATCACTGCCAATGATCAAAGCAAGCCATCTGCATTCAATTGGGGGGAAAAAGGATGTTGATATCACTCCAATCTTCAGGGACCCCATTCAGAGACCCACTTGCTTTCACTGAGATGTGAGGAGACACAGCATCAATCTAAAAGTACCCATCACAAACTCCACCACCAGCCCCAGCCTTGAAGCCACACTGGCCCATCTCAGGTAAGACAGGACAAACCTGGGCTAATGCACTGGTTGAAGGCAAGCCTAATAATATTGAAAAATTACATAATTATTTAAAGCAGATCCTTAAATGTGGCAGCTGTGAAATCCCCAAATGTATCCTGTGTGTGACAGAAACAATATTTTATGCTCTAATCAAAACCATACAAGTAGATTTAAGATTTAATCTAACATGGCTCATGTCATTATCCAGTTTGAATTCTTCCCATTCATTTAAAAGTGAGAATTCTGCTTCTTTGTGTGCTTTCTTCAAAGACAAAATGCATATTAAACATTAAATATAGCTCATTTTAAAAACCTGGAGTTACTAGTGTTACAGTGCCGATAAATATACTAATGTTAGACCTGTGCTCCTTTTACGTGAGCAATGTGTTCTCAACTAAGTAAGTGTAAAAGAGGGATATTACTATGTATAGTACTCTTAATTTGTGCCGCTGACCCCTTCGCATGAGAGGTCACAACTTCCTGGCATGTATCCAATGGTGATGCAAGCTCCAAAAACAAACAATCCACACTAACCTATGGCATGTCTCCTTTGTCCACCGGTGGGTGGAGCTCATCCTCTCTCTGTGCACACTGCCATATAAGAGAGATTGCAATATGATAGGCAAGTGTCAAAGGACACAACCTCCAGCTACAAGCATTTAATTACTTTGACCCCAGTTTGTCTAGACGTGAGCTCTTGGTCACGTATTGTGCGTCCACACATCCCTGACCCTAACTGAGAGCAGGAGTAATGCAGGAATTATTGTGAAATTTGATTTCAAACTTAGTTATTTCAAAAGCATCCCCAAAGTTATGTTGTTACAAAGAAATCTTTGTATTTCTTTGTTTAGCTGATCTGCCATCTTCACAATTAAAATGTCAAAAAGGTTTTCTTGGAGTGACACCATTGAAGAACCACTTTGGTTTTGATTGAAAAGCACCTTTTAGTTACTGGTTCTTTAACAAAGAGGTGTGAGATTATTTAGTTTTAAATTTTAAATCATGATTTAAAGGTTATATATCAGTTGAAGGTTTGTGGAATCAGATGTCCAAGCCAAGAACCATTTAAGAACCTTTATTTATAAGATACAAGCTTTATATTTATCCCAAAGTGTAATATCATATTATATCAGTGCAATAACTGACCCTTTGACCTTTCATTATAGGGGAATGCTCTGGGCCTTTTAGTGATGTCAAATGTCACTCTGAACTTTTGGAAGTCTTGGACATGTCACTGAATGCTGATTTGAATAAAAACATAACCATTAAGTGTTTGTCTGTTGTTAGACAGTTTGCATTTAATTGCCAAAAAATTGTTAATGCCACAGACATGATAGACATTTGTCTTTTAAATATGGTTGTAGGCTATACATGCTTTTATCTGTGCCTGTAGAGCACATACATCTGCTCTGAACATGAATTTCCTCTTGGAATATCATATTTTGTATATCTTATCTTACTCTTTATCTAGGTCAGCTGGAAAAACTGCATACAGACAGGATCACAGCCAACTGAAAACCTATTAGCTTGTCTATAATAAAGCCGAGATGATTAAATCAGTATAAAAATATCTATGCAAGCTGGTTGCCATGGGATATTATTGTGCATTGGCTCTCAGCTAGTCAAGTCACTGCCTGGCTGTTAATAAGAGCCTCGGGGGAAATGGCCAATGGATTATGTGCTTGCTATTCTTTTGGCTGGGCATTGGCCATCCATAAAATACTGAAGCCCCAGCCCAATGCCTGTGAAATCCAGATCGAACCAGCTCGGCCCCTCTCCGGAGACTCTGTGCTCCTCCAGGACAGCTGCAGGGTACAAAGGTCTGAACTTCGGAGCACTGTCCACACGCACCAGTGACTTCTCACACTAACAGCACCTCCTAGCTATGCAAGAACTTTTCCTACTCGTTTACAGGGTCAAGGTTTCATCAAGATCAGTTATAAGACACAGGATACAGGTCTCACACATAAGGGGATTTATTTATTTCATGTTCTTTTATAATTTATTTTAATTTTATATCTATTGCACGATCTCTTAATCCTTTTCCAAACACATATGTTGGATCCTTTAAGCCCGAAGGGTGATTTAAACAGTGGATGCTTTCAAAACTGATGAGCTTTGACATCACAACAGAGGTTTAAAAGGAGAGGTATTATTTTGTCAGGCTCTTTTATTTGAAAAGTCACCCACTCCTAAACATGCACATGATAGCTGGCAACTCACACAAGGAGCGTACATCCCTCCAGACCCACCCGAAAATAGCCCTACTGACCTCTGCTATATGTAGACAAATTGAACTTTGTAGCTTTGATTTATGTGGGAGTTATGACACAACACTTGGCAGAAGGAGTGCACTGGGAGCACTGGAGACCTCACTGGTGTTCGTACTAAACGTCTTAATGCAGCTGGGACTTGATGTGATTACCAGATATAATGTTTCTTGTTTTCTCGCGGAAAGAAATTTTAGACTAATGTGTACCTTAATTTGCAAACTTAATCAAACTATTCACATGAGAACCAGATGTTACATCTGTTAGTCAGTTTGTATTGATTTTTAATTTCCTTTATGCTTTAAAGCGCTGCTGATGATCAGGGTTGTACTGATCGGTCTATGAGTAAAAGTGCTGATTTAGTAAACATTCATTAAGTTTATCAAAACTAATTACCATGAAAGAACCTTTATTTGAAAAGTGTAGAAGGAGACAGGAGGTGTTTTAAGGTACACTTCATAAATATGGGCCCAAGTCCCTAGTGCCATGCAGGTATTGGCCAAGCTTTTGAAAAGGTTACATGGCGGTGGACTGTGCAGGGAGGTTGCAGTGCATGTGACTGTGGTTTGGGAGTGACTTCCATGCAGCCATTCACTGCTGGGCTGAAGTCATCGGATCCACAGGGCAATGTACCCAGAATAACCCTACAAAGGGTATAAAGGGACCTGCACAAGCCTTCAGAGTCAGAAGACAAGTCAAAGCGATGACACAAGACACTGTGCAAGAAATGTTCACAAAGTGATGACAGGAGAAAGGGTGAGGATAGTCAAGAGAGAAGAGCGAACAAATTGAAATAAGGAGACACAAGATGATATACAACCGTGACAAGTTACAACGAAGAAAGTGACAAAGGTTTCAAAGAGTGTGGTAAAGTATCTCAGAAGCATTGTGGGATCTGCAGAGAGGAAGTATTCTTTTGGAAGGGACTTTGAAAGGGTACAAAGGATTAAAGTTTCTGGACATTTCTTGGACTTAGTGCCTTTTTCCGGATTTCACCTGCCTCCTCCTGACCTCAGGGCGGGGGTGAGGCTGAAGAGTCGCTACGGCAGGGATGAAGTACAGCCACCAGTACCCCGTGTCCCAGTACACACGCTACAGCACATGCACCCCAACGACGCACTACACACCGACACTTTACACCCCTAAGCATTACTCCACCAGCTCCTACACCCCCAGTCAATACAGCTCCACAAAGTACACCCCAACACTATACACCCCACCAGCCTACACCCCTGCTTACAGAAGCACCTCCAGCTACACATCTGTCTTCAGCAAACCCACACATCAAGGTAGAAGCCACCGCACGCCTGCCCACCAGATTCCCACCACAGTGGTCAAACCTGCCAGGACTGTACGTTTCACCAACGACGTCTTGTTCCAAGACCATGTCCGGCACGGAGAGCTGGAAATGATCGGCCGCTTCATGAGAGCGAGGAAAGTGCGAGTGGACACCATTTTCCATTCCGGTAAGCAAGGCGTGCCTCAACTTTGATGACAAATTAACTATACTTTTCCCTCAAAACATGAAAGTCCCTCAGCTTGGACCTAAACTTCTAGGAATAAAACAAGAGTGGTTCTATTTAAGGTACAAAAATTTCTCTGGTGAACATAATAAATTGTATTGAATCTTCATGTGTTTCACACGTACTTTTTTAAAAACATACATTGAAAGGTTTATTAGGGAGCCAAGAGTTCTTTGAAGGCATCACTGCAAAGAGCACTTTATGGCACCTTTATTATAAAACCAGCCACTGCACAAAAATAATAATCTGGTAATCAAAGGAAAATGTAGACAAAATGACAAGAACACAGTGTTAACGCTCTGGAATTCCCTTGAATAAATGTGAATGAGCAGAGTAACATCTTTTGTGAGTTAAGGAATTTCCTTCTCGTCTGACCATAGGCATGGCGGCTCTCCATGAAGCTGTTCTCTCAGGGAACCTGGAGTGTGTGAAGCTCCTGATAAAGTATGGAGCTGATGTTCACCAGAAAGATGAGGACGGCTGGACCCCTCTTCACATGGCCTGCAGCGATGGCTACCCTGAGATTGCACGGTTAGAACTACTAACAATTAAAAAACAAACTGATGATCCTTTTTTTAATACATAGCTTTTTTCTTATAGCCATGTTGTAGGCCTCGGTGAGTGACAAGGTTTTTTCTGCAGGTATTTACTCTCCCTGGGTGCCAGTGCAGAGGCTGAGAATGAAAATGGGGAGAAACCAGCTGACCTTATTGACCCCGACTGCAAAGAACTGGTCAAACTGTTTGAAGTGGGCTGTGTTTAAAGAAACTCG
The DNA here is from genome assembly GCA_037577075.1 of Alestopetersius hilgendorfi. Classification (NCBI taxonomy): domain Eukaryota; kingdom Metazoa; phylum Chordata; class Actinopteri; order Characiformes; family Alestidae; genus Alestopetersius; species Alestopetersius hilgendorfi. The sequence continues at coordinate 1,904 of JBBIGB010303649.1, read as the reverse complement.
GTGCCCAGAAGATTTTAGGTCTGCTTAAGAAGATGGGGCCATCACTGCTACTATTTACTGGCCACAAGTCTCCAACCAACTGGCTGAATGGTTGTTTTTGTTCTATTTTTTTTTTTCTTGGGAATCCCTAAATATTGTGTGAGGCCATAAAAGAATATGCGTCTTCTAAATATATTGGCATAACCTACATACGTGCTTTGCTCACATACTGCGAAACCTTGGCCCTGCTAATTCCTTTTCTCCGCTTTTGTAGTACTGCACTCACAGCCCCTCTGAGTGTTTACAGTGGGACCCTTTCTAAAGTTTCAGCTCCAGTTACATTGCGCTGAAAACACCCTGACGCCCAACCTAGCTGAAATATTTCATCAATGCAAGTGTCGTCATCGGGTGCAAGGCTTAAATTTGGTAACCTTACATTGACAAAAATAGATCAGGACAACCCTAAGTCACACTCACACTAGCTGTTATCCGTATTGATCTGTGCACTACATCTGAAATGTGGTGGCGTTTGGGAAAAATAAGAAATGCTTTGCTCCTAATCTGATGTGTTTACCAGTCAGTTAAAGGCAGGAAATTGACTGGCACATGCTTGGGGAAGCAGTATGCCTCTTGTCTGCTGGGCAGTTGGAGACAACACTGCAAAACATTCTTGTATTGATAGTATTTGTACATGGGCAAAATATTGCTTCTGCAATGCTAAACGCTAGCAGCTATATTTACACACTTGTTGAATGTCTACTGTAAAAGTCTTATGGTTTTTTACTGTTTTCATAAATAAAGGTGCTTTTATAACAGTGCCTGTTGTTGCTCTTCTGCTTACGGAAACCCTTTAGCAGGGCTAGCCTGCTAACGGAAACGGGGCATGTGTCCTTATCATACATTAAATACTATGCAAATAACACACAAATCATTTTAGCTTCGCATTCCCATTGTATGTAGAAAATGATTAATATTGCACTCATTATTTTACTTCAATTTTAAATTTCTTTTTAAAAAAAACAAAAAAAATAAAACAAGGTGGCCAAGCAGCCTGAAAGTAATGCTGGAAAGGTGATGCTGAAAAGTCAGGTGATATTTGGTAATGTAACACATCTTTGCTACTTGCAGTGCACTCTAGTGTTCAAATGAAAATTTGTTGAGAAGAGATTCCCCAGTCCATGTATCAAGCCAGGGGTTTGAGTAGTCAGGTGGTAGTAGGTTCATTTAAGCAATAAACACACAATAAACAATAAAAAAAAAATACAATGTTCCTCCAGGACATATGTCTGGGCAAGTCAGGTCTATACAGAGTGTTAAATGAAAATGTAAGAAAAATGTCCGATAGCAATACAATATTAGAGAACACAAAGAGCAGGTGACAGCAGCTACTGCAGCTGTTACAGTTTTTGTTGATTATTTGATCTCCTTCTGGTTTCTAAATTGAAGGACATCATTTGCAAGGATGACCCAGCTATTATCAGCTCAGAAATATATCTTATCAATAGATGTTTCAGTTAGACAATTAGATGAATTAGATACATAATTACTGCTCAAATAAATGTATGAATTCAATATTTAGCTCGATGGCATCTGGTGGACATTTTGTGTCAATAACCCACTTAGAAATCCCCTTACTGATAAAAATGCTGATGTGTCAAATACTTATTTTCTCCGCTGTACATAAGACAAACCTTTATTATTCCCACAAGAGTGAACAGTACAAATGTAAGGGCATATACAATACAATAAAATACTATACCAACAGTACAGTATAACATACAATGTCATTGCATTCAAATACATCAGCTTTAATATGGAGTTTCCTCTCTTCTAGGAAGGCTTTCCTCAAGATTTTGGAGTGTTTCTGTAAGAACTTGTGACCATTCATTCTGCAGAGCATTGCTTAAGTCAGGCACTGATGCTGA
>JBBIGB010303624.1:0-11312 GCA_037577075.1 Alestopetersius hilgendorfi | reverse complement strand
ACTCACACTCCTACTCCTAACGTGACCACTCACACTCCTACTCCTAACGTGACCACTCACACTCCTACTCCTAACGTCACCACTCACACTCCTACTCCTAACGTCACCACCCACACTACTGCTGCCCCAACCACAACCCCGAAACCTGGACCAACACCATCCACCAATCTTACCGTGGGGAACTACACCTATAAGTCTGGAACCAATGTGTGTGTTATGATCCTGGCAGCAATCAAGCTCAACGTAAACAACTCTCAGGTAAAGAGCTCGTCTGTCGTGGTGAAACTACCATACTGTTAGCATTTCACAAATATTCATGACATTAATTACACAGGTTGATCAAAAAATGTATTTGCAATTATAGGCCACTGTTACTACTGTAATAAGAACTGGTGTGGAAATTTAGTCATACTTGTATTCATGTGAGGTTTGATGATGACTTTTTTTGAGAAACTTTTATATGTTCCATCTTTGTAGAATGAAGGGACATTTGTTGTTCAGCCAAAAGATGTCAAGGTTACCGGGAAATGTGAAACCAACACTGCTGAAATCAAACTTTCATTTTCAGAGGGATTTATCTCCTTGGGCTTCGTCAAGGTAGGTCAGAGTGCACTCCATTCCTGAGTGTTACTATCATTGTAGTAACATGTATAAAAGACCATACTCAGAGAATTTGCCTTCAGATTAATATGGTGTCAGAGATATAATATTTTTTTATTTTATGTTTTGTCTTATTTTGTTTGAATAGCAGTCATTTCCCAATATTAGGCCTGGTAATACTGTTGTATTTCTTTCTCAGTACCTAAAACAAGGGAATATTCTCTTGAGTAGATCACAAGTACAAATCCTCCATAGCTCTGGAGGCTGAACGCTGCAGAGTCACTGATGAATGCTGTATAGTAAAAAAAGGAACTTAAAGAGGAAGTAGGCCGATAAAAGTGCTATTTATTCTCTCACCCGTGAACACCTTAGGAGCCTCCCACAAACCAGCTGAGCACAGATGGCATTGTGCTTGAAATACTACACCTTGCTTCTATGCTATAATGAGTCTAGATCCAGTAATAATACATGCTGTCATGTTAGGACTCACTGTAAAGTCATATATTAATTTGAAATATCAAGCACTATCAGGCCTGTCCACGGAGAAACGTTGTTTCATCACACTATGTTCGTGTACACAGCTGCTAATGACTACAAAGCAACCATGAACCTTGAACCCTGAAGTTCAGTAATAATAACAACAACAATAGCAATAATATGCCTGTCACTCCATTGTGTACCTGTATGTGTGTGTATGTGTGTGTATCTACAGTGTTTTTTATATTTACTTTATATACATTTACTCATGACATATATATATATATATTACTTATATACATTTTCTGCCATGACAAAGCAAATTTCCCACTTGTGGGACTAATACAGGTTTAACTCATCATAATAGTAACAAGAACAACAACAGCAACAGAGATAATAATGTCTTAAATGTATATAAACTTTGAACCCAAGATCAGCCTTCTTAGTCTAGAAGTGTCGGCTCTCAAATGAGTAGGCCTTAGTCACATGTCATATGAAATGAATCATCTCTGATTCAGCTGCCATTAACTACTACTTGGGTTAGTGTGGGCGCCTGTGTGTTTTGTGCTCATCTGCACATCTTTGTGTCTTTTCTTTCTCAGAATGACTCTGTCTATTTGAGCTCTGTGAATGTCACCTTGAGTTATGCCTTCAAGTCTGGAGGTAGGCCTAATTCTCTCAAGCTTTCTAGTTCATTATAAGCAGTTTTGATACACTTTCATATCACTTTAATTTCACAGAATCAGGTGACAGCGAACTTTGTATTAATACTATTAATGGCTCCATGCTTTTCAGAGGCTGTTACAAAATGACTGCCTGGTTCAGTTTTCCTCTCTTAGAATGATGCCAAAGAGTTCCATACCTGATACTGTAGTTGTTAATCAGCCACAAAACACACTTGCAGAAAAGAAACCTACCGTTTCCTATAAAATGACTGTTTGTGTAAATTAATTCTAAGCACCAGCAAATGACATTCATTGCAGTCACCTGTCAGGCTGCCTGGTAGCTCGCCGTGATCGTATAGTGGTTAGTACTCTGCGTTGTGGCCGCAGCAACCCCGGTTCGAATCCGGGTCACGGCAAGAGGTGTCACATGAAGGCGCACAACTTTTGGGCCAATTTCTCTACATGTTGTATAAATATGTTTGTGACAAATAAAGAATCTTGCCTGTAGTGAAAGGCCAGTGATGTTATTCAGGGGGTTAATGCTACACATTGTTGCCATTCATTTTTAAATGTTCAGTTTTCAGGTCAAGATTTGGGTCCTTTTTGATAATTATGCCTTAGCTCTGATTACATACCACATGCATCAGTTTGGCTCAGAAAAGTACAAGGTTTACTTCAAAACAAAAGTACTTGTGCAAGATGTTATAGAACATCTAACAAAACATATAACATATAGTGATCTTATAAAACAATGCTCTACAAAAAGAAAGAAAGACACATAGATTCATTTCACTATTAGATCGTGGTTTCAACCAAAGATAGCAAGAGACTCAGAAGAGGTTTTTATTTTAGTAATGTGACACTGGTTCCAGTGTATGGGTCATGTGGATGATGACAAATAGTTATATGGAAGATATGGATGAATATCTTTGATGTGTCATCGAACTATCAGAAGTAATGTGATACCCTATCGTTTAACTGATTTGAAGTACAGCATAATTACTCAATAACAACTAACATTAAACCTTCCATTTGTTTGCATGTCCTACCATAATTGTGTTGATTTCACCTATAGGTCACCTCCACCAACAAAACTTAAAATGAATACTTTTCATTATTAACTTTTCTTTCCCATTACTTATTTTTATAGGTCACTGAAAGCATATGCTTTTATCAGAGTGTGCAGAGACCTTTACATGATAATAGTGGCATGTTTCTAGCTCACAAAAGGTGCCAAGCTCCTTTGGTTGCATGAAACCGAGGCGATAAATCTCAGTGACGGCATTAACTAATAGCTTCTGCTTAGTTTTATGAGGCTGTGGACTTTGCTTCAGAGGAGTGAACAAGCAGTGCAAACAAACTGCTATGAGGACGAGCCAGTTCAGGTTAGGTCGATTAGAAAAATGATGAATCCATTTGGTTATAAGAGTGGAGGCGGTTGGAAAGGTCATAGTTTGTAAAGACATTAGAGTTAAGGATATTTAAGATGTTTCAATTGAATTGAATTTGCTGGACCTGCTACTGGTCATACACACAGCAGCATGTATTAAAATGCTGCTTCTTACAGTGTTTGTGTCTGTTAGAAACTATGAGGAAATGAACATTGTTTTCATTACAAACAATGCAATGCTGTTAAGCCCGTTTGCCGACACATATACAGTAACTGTGAGCAGACAGTGTCATGACGAGAGTAAATATGAGTCAAGTTTCCACAGCACCACATAAAGATAAGCAATTTTATGATCCCCAAAATGTAATTCTGAAGTAAAGTTCATGGTAGAATGTGCAAACAGATTTGTGCGCATTTATATACAGTTCAAAACTGTTTTTAAGCCATAAGAGGCTTAAGGACACTCTTCAAACGTTTGACCTGTACAGACATGTTCCAACCGGTTCAGTTTGATAAAATAACCTGTTTCTGCAACAGAGGCTGAAGACCCATGTAGGCTCTACACATTGTGTCCATCTTAATGTGAAGACTTCATGTGTGCCAATGTTTCTTTCTCCTTGTTTTGCAGTGATGCAGCCTGTCCAGAAAATGAATAATTCCCTGCGCTATTTCAGCATGACGCCAGGTCACTCCTACTCCTGCAAGTCCGAGTCAGTCTCTCTGGGCGATGGCATCTCTCTAGACTTTAGCGAGGAGAGGTGTCAAGCCTTCGATTTCCAAAACAACCAGTTCGGCCCGGGTAAGTAGCCTGCAGAGTGTACTGCTGATCAGACAAATTGACAGTACAAAGTGATCGAAGAGACCAATATTCATTGGACCAATCATTTACACATTCATAACACATCTCGATCTTTCGATTGACTTTTACCAATAACTGTGTTTATATATGATATTTATTTGGAAATAATGTACAGATTCAAATGAGGTAAAGGCAATACGTTACTTTTTTCAGTTTGGAAATGAGCCATGATAATTTGAATTTGCTGATTAAACCAGTCATGTTAGTTGCTATTTTGGTTCTTTGAACTAGTCACGTTACACTTTTTTTTTTAGAATGGCACTAGCCTCAGATACACCATAAACATTTACTAGTTTTTATGCCGTATTGTATGTGTTCATTTTCTTAACCATTCACCTTCTGTTGAACTAATATTACAATATAGGTGGTGGATGGGGTACTCATGCTTAGGTTTTTGTGTTTTAATATACTTCCAGTAATATAGATTATAAATATAATCAAAAGGCATGTATTCATAAGCATTAACAAAGACATGCTTAAAAAAATTTTAATTGAGAGGGAAAATATATGTATATATCATATACATATATGTAAGGGTTCTCATGCAAATTGCACTTGGTGTCGTTATAAAAGCAGCTGTGTTTGTTTGAGTCCATCGAATGCAACAAATAGCCCTGTTTGTATAAATGCTACCAGAAATGTTTGTCTCATTTCTAATACAACTGTTGTTTTCTGTCCATGCTTGGAACACAAATGGTTAACAGTTGTTTCTTTACTGCCAGTCCTGTCCTCCTTACCTAGTATCATTATATGATCAGCTTTGCTGTTTCTTAAAGGTAAAGTGGCCCTAATCCAGAGCAACTTACAACCATTAGTTACAGGGTCATTCCCATGCTGGTAGAAAAAGGGAGGGGGGTTGACCCTGCAACATTGTTGTTATCAAGTTCACAGGTAAATGTTTTACTCACTAGGCTCTTACCACCTCATCTGGCTTTAAAAAGTGCCAAAGCTGGTCCAGTATTTGTGTGGATGTAGGTGAGAAAATTGTGTGGATGTAGGTGTGGATGTATGCAAACAATACTGTGCTCAAAAATATGGGACACATCGCATTGATGCAGTAACATGATACCCCGTCATTGTATTTATGATGTGGATATAATTAACAGTATTAATTATGTTTAGTTGGAAATACAAATAGCAGTACCTGCCTTAAAATGGGACAAAATAAAGAAGTTAGGGTTCTCCGATTATGGTACTTCATTATTGGTCACAGATTACAGCAGCGGTCCCCGACCTTTTTTGCGCCATGGACCACTTTCATGTTAAACAATATTTTCACGGACCGGTGTAAGTGCGTAAAAATACAAAGAAGCTCCCCAAAGTTTGTTTTTACTCCTTTTTTTGATGAACCGAATCAGACTCTGATAATTAATATAATATAAAAGTCTTTCTGTGTGGCCCAGTACCAAATGACGCGGCCCATTGGTTGAGAACCTGTGGGTTACAGTAGTACTATGGCTGGAGTAAAGCTAACACTTTTGTGTGCCCATCAATGTCAAAATCAAACCTACACCCTTCACCATTGGGCGTTATGTAACATTATAAAAGTTCATTGACATTTATTACCTTTCTTTAAAGAGTTTTAATAGTATACTGTACAAATCATCTCAAGTGACGTGGATACAGATAAAGAAAATCTGGTATTTTCTGGCAAGAATCAGAATTACATTCATTATTCATTTAACTGTACACTACAGTGGCTTCAAATCCTACTAGCACAGTACACTCAAAGCAATAGATAACTGTATGGGCATTGGGGTATTTTAAATGGTGTAAATGTTAATAATTGAGCCTACAACACTCAAATGTCACCCGCTTCCCTCTGTCCACCTTCATAATGCTTTGCCAAGCTTTTTTCTGCTGCTGTTTTAAGTTCTTGATACTGTTGATGCGGTTTTTGATTTCAGCTAGTGACCAGTGATATGCGTGCTCTATTGAGTATAAACTGCCAGGGTAAAAACAGACCTTTTCCTCCCCCACACTTTAACTTTTCCACCACACTGGTAGATCAGTATCCTGTTAGTGAATTTTGCTGTGTTATCTGCATCTGCGTGACTTCTAACCTGTTATTATCTGGCTTTTCTGGTTTGATGAGACATTAGATATTGCACTGAGTCTGATCCTCCAGCTAAAAACTACAGCGTAAAGTAGGCTACTCCTGCTTTTCACTCTTGTGTCTGTGCTATAAATCATCACTGTTCAAAAACAAGTATATCCAAAATGGTCACTATATAGAAGAAGGCAATAACTTTCTTTACTTTTAATGTAAGTCATTGTAAAGAGTTGTCATGATCATTTCAAACTCATTATAAACAATATGACAGAAAGAAAGGGTTTTTTTTTTTGGACATCTACTATATAATTATATAATTTACTACTACATCTACTATATAATTTTTTTTGGACAACAGTGTGTATATACAGTGTATCCCAACAAAGTCGCACCTCATTCGTTTGCAGATTTTGTCTTAGAACCAAACTAATAATTATTCGTGGAACCCGCAGATATCCTCTGCATTTCTTTTTGTTTTTATTGTATTTTAGTGCTAAATTATTAAGAAATATATCTTTTACCAATTTGTAGCATGACTATGAACATAAATGCAGCTAAAATATCCATACAAAATAGAATTGTATACATTTTTTAGTGCTGTTGAGAGCACACAAACCAAGCGTATACAAAAACATGCCTTGCGATGGTGAAATACTCCTGTACTCAGAGGTGGGAGGTTTGAAATTAGCCAATCTGAGACCGGCTGATTGGCTGTTGCCCTGTGACGCATCTCTAAAACCACAAATATTTGGGGGTATATTTGTGGTTTAGACTATAAAAATATTAGACATTTAAAGGCTTTTTTTTTTTTGCCATGTCACAAATTCGCACTTTTTCACAATTTGCGGGTGCACTTGGAACATAATGCACACGAATTTTGGGGGTCTATATATAGAGTCTCTGCCTCCCCCTGATCTCCGACTCTATATGTATGTTTCAGCTTATGTTAGTGAGTTTCTCTTGTTTTCATCCACTATCTCTGCATGCCACTTAGCTAGCCTGTCTTCCTTTAAACCTTAAACTTGTTTCATCTTGCTCCTGCTTTTTGATTAAGCAGTGGTAGTTGGTGGTAGAACCCTTGTGGGTAAAACACTTGCCTGTGAAACCGATGATCACAAAGTTCCAATCCCTACTTCCCTCCATTGTGTTCTGGAGCAAGACCTTCAGTTGCTCCAGGGAGACTGTCCCTGTGACTAGTGATTGTAAGTCGCTCTGGAAAAAGGCATCTGCCAAATGCTGTAAATGTAAACCCTGGATTCCCTCCTGCTTTTGTTTCTTCTACTTGGACCAACTGGGAGTCTTTCCGCCGCATCCTGTGACACCAGTATATATGTATATGGTGTCTAAGAAATAAATACAAAGTGGTTTAATACACTGTCCAAATGGAAATGACTCATGAAATATCTCTTTGTCTGCCGCAGTTGACCTGTGCAAGGCTGACCAGCCTAACTACAATGTGGCCGTTGCTGTGGGCATCGTCCTCCTCATCCTCATTGTAATCGTGGTTATAGCTTACCTCATCAGCAGGAGAAAGAGAACAGATGGGTACCAGACTCTTTGAAAAGCTCCCTTGATTCACTAAAGAGAACACCGCCATCATTAGTGCAACTTAAAACAAGCATTATACAGATTACTTTATGAATCAGCGCTAGTGTTTGTTAAACAGTTTCGAAATTTGTTTTCTGGGAATGTCTGCTGTGTGAAGACATGTATAAAGTACAGATTTGTAGTGCAAAAATGCCAAATATAGCATGGATTAGTTTCATTGCTCCTGTTTCTAGCTATCTTGTTCAAATTGTAAATCACAAAGGGATTTTCATTTTTTAAACATATTAGTGCCTTAAACCTTTGTATGTAAATTTGCACTCATTATTATTAGCAGTGTTTTTCTTCAAATGAAGTGCCCTAATGATGCTTGCCTGGTAGCAGAAAATCCTGCCTATTCATTATTGTGTAGTTACATTAATTACCTGAACATGCCCCCCTTTGCTAATTTGGAACGCTGATCTTAATGCATTGCCTCCGGATAGATTGTCATAACATGTGAAGATCAAGCCTAAAAATACCCTCATTAGCCAAAGAAGTATGCAAGGAAGATTATGTTCACAATGTCCGCCTAAAATCAAAATGAATACGCAAAAGCTCCACTAGCTCTGTGTCTAGTCACTGAAATGATTCAGATAAAGGACCTGTTTTGGTGTTTGTATATACGTATTTCCTGTTATTGCTTCAGTCTCTTTTGCATGATCATGTTTTCTAACTTTTCACAATTTATTTAAACCATCCCAAATGTGATGTAAAGATACACTCTGAATACAAAGGATTCGAAATGCTCAACTTGGAAAAAGGGAAAACATTCATTGCCGCAGAACCTGTTTGTCAAATCTTCATAACGTTCTTCACACTCTTGGTATTATTTACATTAAAGTCTGTCCATTAGAATGTACTCTAGGGAATCCTAAGTTGTTCCTCTTCTTGGCATCTTTATGTTTAAGAGTGTATACTGTCATTTGGGTAGCTTGTTTTTGTATGTTTCTTTCATTTTTTTGTTTTTGCCATATTTTGCCTTAGTTGCTATGAGGGATTTTGAAACATGTATTTAAGGCCCTTGTTTGCTTAGTACCATCGTTTCTCAAGTGGTGGGCAACGGTCTAAACGCGGCACCTTAGACAAAAGAATGGATAAGATAAAGGGAAATGTGGCCTAATAAATAACTTGAAAAAATGGTCTGTGTTTTCTTCTTTCCTTTATTTATATCCAGCCCATAATTGAGAAGCAACCAAAGATTATATAAGGTCAGGTGTATGCGTGCAGAATTCTACCACCCACAGAGTAATAGAGCCTTGTCAACATAGCATACAGTTCATTTACTGCCGACAGCCATTCATTGTGACCCTCGAAGCTATGAGACAAACAACACAAAGCACAGACAATCAGGTGTGACTTCATGCTTTGTGGTGTTTGGAGAGACATGCCAGATATCTGACTGCTGGGCTGGTCCTGTCAGACTAGTGCTTACAGACTGTGAGGAGAGTCTTCCACAAGAGTGTGAACCAGAGTTTCTTATTAGGGTTCTGCTAATGTGCTGCTGTGAAGAATTGACATGAATATTGTGGATGGTAAATACATACATTTTTCTTCCAAATGACAAATAAGTCTGACGTGGAAAAAACGTTTTCTCAAAACAGCGCTTACAGACATTTTGGACATCCTGAATGATCCTGAATGGCCACACGCCATGTTTGCAAGTCAGTACAGTTGGTTCCTCACAGGAAGACCTGGACTTCCTCTTGTTAATGTGGCTGAAAGTGCCAAAAGGAGCAAACTGGACTGCTGCAATTCCTGTATGGGCAAACACAGAGAGGCTACTCTGTGTTCGAACAACACACTGCTTCACCTGAAAGTTGCAACCCCCAATACTTTTCAATACATCCAATACTTTATATCTTATTGTGGGGTGTTCCTGGTATGCAGTGATTAGTACCTATCATAGTGGTTCAATGAAGGACATACCAGTCAGAGTGCCTATGCTGACCCCTGTCTACTGGCAAAAATAAAGTGAAGTGGCCTATTATAGTTACATGTGAACAAAGCACAGCTCACAGTGTAAACCATGGGAAATTCTTTCTCATCAAGTGCAGCAGTGGGCAGCCAGCGACACAGCACCTGGGGACTAGTATGTGTTCCTTGCTCAAGGGTACATCACTGGTTGCAACTCCCGAACCACTGCATCTACAGTGAACATCAGAACTACATCATGGTCTGATAAATAATATTTTTGTGGATGTGAGCCTTGTTTGTCTGAGGAAAAGATTACATCAGGACACACTGTGGGAAGAAGAGAAACCAGCAGAGGCGCGGCAATGCACAGTGATGTTCTGCTGAGAAACCTCAGGTACTGGCATTCTTCATTCTTATGGATGATATTTTGACACAGATCACATACAATGTTGCAGATCAAGTACAAAATATAATTTTTCCTGCATTTAATTGCTAAATTAGTAAGAAAAATAATTTACAAATTTGTGTGACATAAATATTAACGTAAATTCAGATACATTTCCATATAAACTGTGGAAGTACTGTTGAGAGAACTCAAATAAAGCGTGTCTTGGGATGGTGAAATACCCCTGTACTCAGAGACGGGAGGTTTTAGCCAATCTGAGAGCGTTATTAATTTTTCCTTGCTGCTGATTTGCAGCTGCCATTTGAAGCATCTCTGACAGATGCAGTCCAGCATTCCCGCATCAAAACATTTTCCCACATGGAGCTCGAGTGTTTCTCTAAATGTTCTCATGTTTTTTGGTTTGTTCTTTATAAAGCTCTGTATTTTTATTACTAAAACTAAACTGTTACTATATTTATCCTGCTCATACCAAAGAAAATGTCCATACATGAATTACAGTACAGTCTATATAGGGGTAATATCTATTTACATTCTAGCACTGTGGGAGACAGCAGTTCAGTGTAATATGTACAGTATGAATATGGATTTATCTTTACATTTTCTTTAAGGGTAATATATTAAGCTGAGTTTAAAATGAAAGTAAAATGTTTTAGGAGCATATTTGGGGGCATATTTAGAGTTAACACTATGAAAAATTTCACAAATTCACAGTTTTTCACAATTCTTGGGAATGTAACCCCCGTGTATTTCAGGGATTTACTGTACTGTGTATATAGAGACAGCTGGCATCCTGTACACACAGCTGACATCCTGTAGCCTATATGTATATGGTTCAATATAGCTAGTTGATTATAAAAGTTAATAGCTAAGCTGTGTTAACAACCTTAACGCAGTAATGAAAAAATATATACAGTCCATGATTATTATATTATACACCATGTTAACCTTACTTACACTGTTACACTCTTTGTGCTGCCCTTCACTGCCCATTTTTACTGTGTACTATATTGTGATTTAACTGATGTTTCATCATGTATCTTGCTTTAAGAGGCATAAAGAGTACACAAATTTACTTTTATTTTATTGTAGTTGTTTGTAGGTTCTCCTTGCACCTGGTGTAGTTAAAAAAATTAATATGATTTTGGTGTCAGGGAGGCCCAGTGTAGCATGCAGCTAGAGAGATGTATGCCATTAAGACTATGGGCATGTCATAAAATCCACTGAACAACATTTATTACATTTATACAACAACGAGCTGCCCTTAGAGCGCCTGGCAAACGAGATCGTTCGGGATACCAGGATCGACCTCCGCTTCCAGAGCTCCGCCGTCACGGCCCTGCAGGAGGCCAGCGAGGCGAGAC
>JBBIGB010303612.1:0-11313 GCA_037577075.1 Alestopetersius hilgendorfi | reverse complement strand
ATGGATGTCTCCTGAAGTCCACTGTCATCTCTACAGTCTTGAGCGTGTTCAGCTCCAGGTTGTGCTGACTGCACCAGTGTACCAGTCGCTCAACTTCCTGCCGGTATGCAGACTCATCACTATCCTGAATGAGTCCAATGACGGTGGTGTCGTCTGCCCCTACAATTAGAAGGACATGAGTTTGTGTCCCAGGACTGCCAGTGGCACCACTGAGGCACTCTGGTACCTTCTCCACTCACTGGATGTCCACTGCTTCACTTGGTGAATGGGTTAAATACAGAGAAAGAATTTCACGCTGTTCACACGATGTGCTGTGGTGTATTCACATGTGATTAGGGGCCACTTAGTGAACAAGGACAGTAGCGGTGAAGCAAAACTCCTTAAATCTAGAGGAAGAAACCCCATTCTCCTCTGGTGAGAAAGAGATATCATTTTGGGAAAACTAACAATAGAAAACCTTAATGTACAGACTTAATCGCTGAAGAGCAGTTTGGCTGTCTATGGCTAACAGAGTAGGTACAGTTAAGAGTTGAGGTAGTTTTTATTGGAGCCTGAGTGAGGAGGAACAGTTGAAGTCAATAGTGGTAGATTGTGTTGGAGTTACTGGGACAAGGTGGTGAACTGGAAACCTTATGGCAATCAGTTGAGCTGGACAGATGTGCAGCGGTTGCCCTCAGAGAAAATAATAATATATTTTATAACTGTATAGAGTGCAGTATAGCTCATTATAGCAGCGTAACTAGAAAACACAGAGCAGGTATGATAGAGTTGAGAGCACCCTGAGACACTGGCGACTGGTGACTTATCTTTCTCTTTCTCAACGGGGTTGAGGTCAGGGCTCTGTACAGACCAGTCAAGTTCTTATAACTCATCCAGACATGTCTTTATGGAGTTTGCTTTGTGCGCTGAATAGTAAAGGTTCTTCCCCAAACTGTGTCTACAAAGCTGGAAGCATAGTGTTGTGTAAAATGTCTTGGTAAGCTGAAGCATTAAGATTGTCCTTTACTGGAATTAAGGGGCCTTATCCAAACCCTGAAAAACAGGTGTGTCCCCATACTTATGTCCATGTAGAGTAGCATGGAAATCTTATGTCAGTGTAGCTTTACAAACGCTGCCTTTCATAAACGGATGGTTTAAAATAGAATCCCAGTGTGTCTAAGAGGTAGACCACAGTTTTAATACAAAGACTGTGGTCTTTCTGTGCACAGGTGTTGTTAGGCCTGGGCATTCGGGGCTGCAGTCTGAATAATAAGACTGATATGTTGCCTGTCACACTTCAAAACAAAACCTATTCATTTGAGATGTATATGCAGGTGTGGAACAGGTGGAACCTGTTAAATTTTATACTTCTTTGAAATTTAATGCTCATAAGTGAGTCGTGTGAGTCAAAAGAGCAGGCACTATTGTACCAGAATATGTAGTTTAGGGGAAAAGAGGTTGTCATCTGATTGTAATTACCATGAAAGGTGTCACATGATCACAATTCTGCTATGCATCGCTATCTTAATGTTGGATTCAGTCATCAAACAGAAGTACATTTTGGTGTGTTCATAATTTAGGTTTTGACAAGTGTTTGTAGAGCATCATGTTGCTATTTTATAAGAACATTTTCTATTCTATATAGAGTTTTTCCTAAACTCTACTGTTACTAAGAGTGTAAAAAATACAGGGAAAATTCGTTTAAACGTTTAAACATAGTGAAGTATAGTCAATGTAGAAGTAAGTGTTTTAAAAGATAAAATGAAAATGTGGTGGTTTATGGTGTAGTGGTTTGCGGTGTAGAGCCAGTTGTCTTTGCAGGTTTGCAAATTAGTGTCTTCAGTTTAGAATGTTATACATTCGGTTGAATGTCCTGTGCATTTGAATGTACAAAAACAGTACATTCAAATGCACAGGTCCTGACTTTTGAGAGAAAAAGAGAAGCATCTCCAGGGCTTTGATGCTTGTAACAAGCCCCCTAAGGAGCTAAAGGAAAATGTGAGAAATAAAAACATGTCTTTTTGTCTTGGGAATGTAAATGAGTAGATATAAAAGTATTCATTTCTAATAAAACTGTAATTTGTATTGATACGTTTACAAATCTTCTAAAATAATAGCTAGATATAGAAACGTATTGTAGTTTTGCATAGTGGACCAGGCATCTATCTGTAATCAGAGAGTTTGGTGTATTTCATTCTTCAACATGACCAAGAACCACCTACTAAGTAAAACAGGCAGACTTGCATACAGCTTATTAAAGCTTGTTTTTTTTTTGGCCACCTGAAAAGAAAACATCAAAGTGTGAATTCTGAAGCAGCACAACAGTAGCTTTCCATCCATCCGTCTTCTGAATGCTAAACCCGTTACATGTTGCTGCAACCAAAAGAGCTACAATGTGCTTGGACATATTTATCTCTATATTACTTAAAATTATGAACAGGTTTAAGACACATAGAACAAAGTGATGCATGCTTTTTCAGCATATAGCTCTTCATGAACAGCACCTCAGACTGTCGTAACATTGTAAATCTATTTGTTCCCTGATTTTCTGCTCAATTGAATCATCTTCAATTCCATCTAACCGCTAGGACTTCCCCGTCACACAATACCACCAACACTAGGAGGGTGAAGGCTAGCATGTGCTTCCTCTGAGTCACGTAAAGCAGGCCTTCTTCTTTTCAAAATGCCACTAATGCAACGCCATTGGACAGCATAACACCGACTGACAGTTCTGTTGAACAGTTAGCATTGTGCTGACTGATGACAGAAGTGGGGGGCTATCCCCCTACTTCACCCCCACCAGAGAGAGCAAAGTCAGATATCTTCTATTAGACTCCTTGTCTTCTACTGGACTCCTGAATTCCCAGTGAAAAGGCCAACATGCCACTTGTGCGCCTGCAAAACAATTTTAATTTTCTAATTTTGTTTCAAATGTTTTTTCCTTCTGAAATTTAGAGCAAAAACAGACGCAGAAACAAAATGGTATGAAATTGTTATTCTGCGATTATTATGGTATTTTTGCTGAGAAAAAAAACAAAAACATAAAGCCTAAAAAACCTCAAGGTTAGGCAGGGCCTCTTCAGTGCTCCCAGGCTTGAGGACAGTGTCAGTGCCCAAAGCAAAAACACTGTTGCCCCGGCTTGGCCAGCCAGCCAGTCTACGGACAGCCCCACGGGACGGCTAGCTCTCACCCGTCTGCATTAGTTAACTGCTCCAAAGGTGATTTGCTTCAGGTTATTATTCACCTCCTATTCCTGCACCAACCCTCAAAAACACACACACACACAGGCACACACACACGAACAAACAGGAAGTACACAGCCACATTTTTAATGATGATTGCTAGCTTCTCTGCCTTTTTCCCTCCTTCGCACTGCTCCCTTCAAGGTCAGGTGGCTTGCTCGAGGTGGCTCACTGTTCAGACGATTAGCCAAGATGAACGTACGCGGCTGCCTAGCGCTCAGCCTTCGACGAGGGCTTTTAGAGCGTTGAGAGGAGAGAAGTAGGTAAGGGAAAAAAAGACCTGATGTGATTCACTGAGACAGAACTGTGCAAGACCCGAAACATACCCCCTGTGACCTCTTCTCCACCTCAAGGTGAGAATCGAAGCAATATGATTTCATCTACAGCATGCCCCTCTGCATCAAGGGGGTAACATTGAGCTGAATGTGAGAGGGGTTGAACACGAGCTTCTTTGGAGGTCTGGAGGTATGCAGCCAATCATTCCGAATATGGAACGATGGTAACACATTTTAACAACCAACTGCACCATTCTTGTTTAAACGGGAATCATTTTTAGATGACTTACAGTAGATCCGTTTTGTATGGAAATGCATACTCGCTGCATTCCAACACTTAACCCAGCAATATATATAACAGCAGTTCAGAAATCAGTATAAACAGATTGACTATTACAAACATGTCAATGCAGACACGTGTATGTCCTCAGGTTACAACAGTTTCGATTCGATGTTTTAAGTTTACAGAGCTCAATTATATGAATATCTAAAAAAATTGAGACATGAGTGTTTCGGTTTACACCAATAGCGATGTGCTTATGGACTACGTGGGCGAACTAGTTTGGTTATGCATAGCAGTATAATGTGCAAAGCGGTGTATAAGTAGGGGAGTTGGTGTCCTACAGTATGCTTACTACAGTACAGGGTATTTGTGTCCCTTTTCTGTGGCTTAGTTGTGCTTTTATGTTCTAGATTATGATTTTACAACTGTGTTAGGAGAACAAGTTTGCGTTTTGACTTACACCAAAATCCACGTTGCATCACTGTCATAGGAACGGATCTGCATTGTAACTCTAGGACCCCCTGTACATTTAAACATAGATAAATTGCTTCATGAAGTACTGCAGAACAAAACAAACAACTAAACTAAAAGCAAAAATCATTCTATTCGTAAATCAGACAAAATACAAATCAACTTGACCTACGTTTGGAATTTAAAGGTCCAAAGTCGATAGAAAGTCTTACACTTTGAATTTTATGCTCAATCGCAGCCCTATCACAGTAGGGCGATGGTAGGGCTGTGCCAGTAGAAAATTTTCAACACCCAGATAGTGCTAATGTAGCAGGTATGCAAAATACAAAATATTTGTTTAGTACTGAACTGGCTGCAGTAAAGAATAGGCCTTTATCTTAGCATTAGACTTGTTTTGTTAAACTTCAGTGAATTTCCAGCAATTTTGGAAAAAATGTGTTTAAAATGATGCCGGTATTTGAACATGATGATTGTATTTGAACATTTTCTAATATTTATGTTACATGTTTATCTAGAAAACAGCCAAATAAACACAGTTCACATATTTAACATCTTAGGGCGGCTCACTGATTGGTGTTGTGATCATGTGATGGTTAATCAGAATCCAGAAATACCTCAAGAAATGTAAGTAGGACCAGAGGGACAAAAAAAATTAATACCAGTAGAAGAGCACCTTTTAAAAGATGTAGTGACATTTGATTACCAGGTAATTCTTATGAAAGTAATTATCGGGGGTGTGGCCGAGTTAGAGTTATTTGGAAGGCAGTATCCATTCTCTCCTATCTGGAAATTAGGCCTATCTGGTCCATGCATGTTGGGAGAGCAGAGTAAAAGAAATACACCAGTCTTTTCTGTCCTAATCTCTTTCTCTATCTCTATCTGCAGAGAGATATGGTTCATTAACACAGATGATAATTTCAGCATGTTCCCGGCACTCATCTGTCCAGTGGCTTCCGAGTGTGTTTTAGGTCTGGCTTTCTGTTCGTTTCATTTCGTATGGGCGGAAATCATCATTCATGGTAATCAATAGTTGCTGCAGACAAAGATTAGATTGAAAACAGTTTGAGCATTCCTTTAATATCCCTTCACGCCTATAATTAGAGATCATAAAAATACACTACGATTATTATCCGCATGGCATTATTTATTTCATGCTTTAATGGAGGAAAATCTAAGGAACCACAAACTTTTTTTTCTCGCCTCTTCGCAAACTTGCCAAAAAGGCCGTTCTCTCCAGCAAGCTTGTTGTGAAATTAAGTTAGCGGAAAAATGAAATCCAATTAGGCTGTATGAAAGAGCCAAAAAAGGGAGGGATTGATAAACCAAAATTTCTTGATTAAAAATGTGCAAATTTAGCATTTCAAAGGAGCAGACTGGCTCGTTTTCCGTTTCAGAAATATGCTGTTAAGCAGATGATGGAATAATCTTTCAGCCTATTAGCCTCTGATGGGGAAAGTGTTCGGCGAGGGACTGAGAATGCGTCGTGCACGTTTTGCACTATGAGATCGAAATGCCAAATAGCCGCGTCCTTTCTTGGTTTCCGTCGTCCATTTAGGCGACCAACCTGCATGCCTTAATGACGGAAAGTGAAGTGAAAGCTCTCTCCTCCTTCACGAAAAGCCTCCTGGGTTTTGAAAACTGCTACAGGCCTACCTTTTATTAACATAAGCAGCAGCTGCAGCCATATTATATGTAATCATAGTGCTATGTAGCAGCCGGCGCTGGATGGGCAGCAGTTCATTGAATGCTATTGTGCTAAGGAGTCCATTAGCTTTTTAAACTCCATTCACTTTATTCAGCTTTTTCTGCTGCTCTTTTGCTCTCCGACTCCCCAAGTTAGGAAAGAGTTCTCTTGTAAAGAAACGGTCGATTCAGTGAGTCACAGCCTTCTTTCACTTTAAAGTCGACCCAGGAGAAGTTTAGGTGAATTATATGGATTACATAATCATCGTTGAGGTTGAATACCTCCTTTATTTATGTGTTTATCACATGTTTTTAAGTCTGAATTTAACAGGACATCCCAAATAATTTCTTCATAATTAAATGCATAAAATGTACACAAAGTCTTTCAGAGTTTACTGTAAAATGTACTGTTCACAATGTTGGTGATAGGAACTGAGCATCTGAAGAATCTTCCTTTGCAGAAAGTCAGTATATGGTTATGAAAGCACTACTTAATGTTTAGATCATTATTTTATACTAGATTTAGCCTAAAATGCATGCATGATTTTATATTCAGGGTATTGTGAAATATTATAGATCCCCTAAAGTCATGTGTAGGTTTACTGATGGTTTTAAATAAAGTGGATATAGTTGTGTTGTAGACATCGTGGTCCCTGGTTACATTCACCTCCACTGTAAAGAAATTTCTTGACAAAGAACCATTTCACATCAAACCACTTAGAAAGATTTTGTTTATGTCTCAAAATACCCCTTTAAGAATTTAAAAATTAAGGTTTCAGGTGTTAAAGTTATTTAAATTATGACTAAAGTGACATTAAAATGCTTATTCTTTAGTTAGTTTTGACCTCACAAAGTGTATATTTCAATCCAGAAGTATCATTATCTAACCTCGCAACAGTCATTTAGTTGCACTCTTTTATAAAAATGTCAATAAACTTTGTTTTAAATCATTAAAAAAGATCATCTAATTAATTGTATATTTGTTATGTCATGACTAGTTATAGTTACTTGACCAATCATGTGGTAAAGCTGCAAAAACGTTCCACATTTTGCTGTATCATGACATATTGGCACTTTATAGTACACCCTGTTGATTATATTGCTGCATACGTAACTAAGCCTTCTGTATTGGGCTGACTCACTAAAGGAGTGGTTTGGCCGGGATTTTCCACCCTAATGCCAAATGCAGTTCAGCCAAGTAGACACAATGTTATCTACAAAAAATGCACAAAAGTGCATTCGAGAGCTAAAAACAGTAGGCATGCTTGTTTGTTTAACAGATAACAATATGTCATTCAGTATAAGAAACCACATAAGTAAGTCTGTTTAAGATTACTTAACAGCTTGAGGTGATTTAAGGCAAGTGTGTGACACTAGGCATGATGTTTGATTGATGCTTATTGCTGAGGTATAAGCTTGAATGAGTTGCTAGCTACATTAGCCGCATAGCATCTTTGCCTAAAATAAAAGGCAAGCTTTGGACCTCAGACATGTCTCGGCGGATCACCTACAATTGGGGTAAAGGGGAAAACTGAGTAAATTTGACTTTTAGCCAGACCACTGCTATGAGGCTCCCAGGCCTACTTCAAAAGGAGCAATGCTTTTTCAGTACCAAGCAGCAAGACTTAGCTTTTAGCGCTGTAACAGCTACAAATGAGCATGTATTAACCTGGACATGGACGGCGAAGCTCCCAAGTGTTATTCCTGTGGTCCGTTCATGAGACAACGCCATAAAAACACCATAATAAAGGAGCTGGAAAACAAAGTGCACCTCTCCTTAGGCCGAGCCTGTGTTTATTTACCATTTGGGTTGCCACAGATATTAGTGGAATAAATGACCATGTTCAGGATTTTGAACAAACAGCCAATGAGGTAGTGTCTGAGCGTGTTGAATAAACACGCATTTGTGTCTAGCTTTGAGGAGTGGTTGGTCAGCTGCCAGTGTGTGTGTGTGGGTGTGTGTGTGTGTGCACGTTATGTGACTGATTACAGTGGCTGCTCTCTTAGTATCACAGCTCCCACTAGCCTCTGGGCAAAGCCAGCCTGAAGCGGGCCACTAGCCACAGCCACAGCCTGTATAAAGGCACTGTTCAAAGGTGCAGCATAAAACTTTAGTTTTAATACGATATTTTTTATGCTATGTGATACTCCCCAGTAAAGCTCCACTGCCCTCAACCTTATCGGTTTGACTGACTTTTGTATTCTTTCTGTGCTCTCATCCATTTGTGTCCTTTCACTACAATACCCAGCAACCCTTCTCATGGCAAAACGTGGCAGCTAAAAAATACATATGTGATACTCAGCTTCTTAACAGTAATGTTATCTGCCATCCTACCATCATTAGCTGGAAATGATACTAATAGAAAAACACATTTAAAAACAGCCTAACCTTGTGTTTATCGCCAAAGCTCTTGTAGTCTTTCAATAGTTCCTTTCAAAAAGTGGTTGTCTAGTCTTCAAACTGTAAAACTATCTCACTCTTGAGACTGTTGAGGCACAACTGTAAAAGACAAGTGGGTGTCTTTATTACAATTATTGTGATGGTTACATTTTTAATTTTGGCCAAAATGTCCCTTTAGGATGTTTGATCAAAGGTGAAACTCTTATATAGCCAAGTTAATACCAGATTCCTCTCAATTCTTTATTATTTGTGATGAAAACTCATTAGGTTCATATCTTGTTATATATTTCATTAAAGCATCTCATGCTGGATAATATAATAGTATAATCTTAAAATAAAACTAGAGCTGTCAAACATTTAAAATAATTAGCAATTACATTGTTTTGTTGTTAATCATTTGTCTTGAAGACAAGTGTAGATTACATTAACACTATATAAGTGGACACAGTAAGCTTCACCATAACATTTATTATTTTTAGTGATTCTATAGCATTCTCTTAATGGTGTGAACATGGGGTTCACATGAACCTGAACATAAAAATAATTTGATTTTCCTTTGCAATTTCATCACTGGGCAGCTCCCTCAAGCTGTACTATAATGATACACCTTGGACCTAGGAGGGCAAATAAGAACAGTACAAATGGGTCTGCAATAGTAAAGTAAAGGGAAAAAGTACAGTGTTTTCCAGTGACCACAAAAGGCTGATGAAAGTTTCCCTTATTGTTTATTATGTCTCTACTCAGCAAAAAAAAAAAGAAGAAAATATATAAATTCCATATGAACCCATTATCATTAGAAAAAAAGGGGATCACAGAATACATTTGAAACATTTTTGAATGAATTTCATGCGCTACCCCAAGATCCAACCACAACCAGGTTTCAAGTGGTGTCTGGTATGCTGTAAGTGCTTTTGTTTGGGGTGAAAATATAGGAAATACGACTTTCTGGCATGCCTTCCAAATGAGTTTGTGGCATGGCAGTGATGTCCTATGCTGGATTTAGAGACATGGTGTCTCTGATTCTGAAACTGTGGTCTTTGGCGATTTTTTACTTCTCCAGACTTACTGTGGCTGCTGACAAAGTAGAGTTTTGGATTTGGATTTCTTACATTTTTTTAAATGATTGCTTTAACTGTTCATATAGTAATTTTAAATCTATTTCCTTGTATCCATTCCCTGATTTTGCATCCATTCCCTAATTTTCCTCCGATTGCACTTGAATGCTCCTGAATCTTTCACATAATCCTAGATAACTAAGGAATTTAGACTCTGTGTCACCTCATTTTTATGAAACAGACAACAATTTAGTCAATGTAGGACAACCTAGAATTAGTTCTATATTTGTGGGATCATACTTCAGTTACATTTTATACTTTCATACTTTCTTAGGATGCCAGTAATTGTAATATGCGATTTTGTTTTAAAAATGTACTTTTCAGTGATGGTCACTTCATTCTCTTACCAAGCTTACTTTATAAAAAAGATTTATTTCTATTTTCAGTGTAATATAAATCTAATTAGCCAGCATTTTAAGCATCTGATTCAACATCACTGCTTTTAAAACATCCTTCTAATTGCTCCTAGTGAGGGACGATTCGTGTTATTGAAGTAGAATCAGATGCATTTAATGGAGTTGGCTGGGGGCTCTTATCTTGGATCACTGTGTGCAGTTTGTTTTTACCCCTTGTGCCAGACTTGTTTTACAGTGCTTTCCATCAAGCAAAGTTAGACCCAAAAGGCCCTAGGAATACCTTATAGATCCAAATGGATGTGGGGTTCTGTTTGTAAGCATGATCTGATGCAACACTTTTATGGTCAGACCTTCAGGGCTACATCAGATTGCTTGAGCATCAGTTTGCTGGATGAGCAGTGGGCTGAATGGCATGGCTTATATGTGTGCTTTTAAAATAAACTGTTCCACTACATCAAATGTCTGTATTTTTGTCTGTATTTCCTCATAAATATATATTATCTTGCTTGGAATCTACGCTAATTCTGTAACCTGTTATTCTAAGCAAGGTCTTAGAATATAATCATCTTCAGTTTTTAAGCCATCACACTTTCTAAAACTCTTTGTGCAGTGACCGCTAGATGTCATGGCACATGTGTGTAGGGGGAATAAACAGGGCAACAAGGCAACGAATTCTAGGCAACCGTCGTGTGCTCACTTATAATACCCTCCAGGAGAGGGGATAAAGTAAACAAAGGAAAACGGAAACCAAAAGCAGCCAATTGCACATAAATAGGATAAGTCCAATAGTGAGACTGACGACTGTGGCGGGCCGGCAGTGGAGCCACATCAGAAATACTCCTACGCAGGGGCGTCGTAGTTGGGTGAAAAATGGGACTAAATTACCAGGGCCCCAAGTGCGGGGAGGGCCCTTATTTTCCTTTAAATATAATTTTAAGATCACAATAAATGTTGTTAACTGATGTAAATGCTAATATTTTGTGTAAATGAATCAGTTGATTGATGTATTAAATTGTGTCCAAGTACATATAGTGTCTGAGGACAGGCACCCTCTCCCTTGCATGAAATGGTTTAGTCCACCTTCACCGGGCTTTTTGGCCAGGCACATTTGAAGTAGCGTTCATTCTGCTGAAGCGGCAGACGGCGGTACATAACCATGCTATGGAGATGATGTCTAAGAAAGCTAAATCCGGTTCTCAGAAAAGAAAAGAGAGGCAAGAAAGGGATAAAAAAAAAGAAATGAGGGAAAGCAACTGCTAACAGACTTCTTTCCCAAGAAAAGTGAGCCCAAAATGTGAAAGCAAATAGTTTACAAATGAACTCCTTGTGCGGTTACAAAACACTTCAGTACCACCGCGATTATCAGTGCTGATAACACAACGGCATATCACAAAGTTAGAAATTACATGATGCCTTGTTTGCGTAGCCTTCACCATTTCAATAGAATACTAATTCGAAAACTAAATTAATATTTGTTATTGGACTATAATAGTCTAACTTTGTAGGC
>JBBIGB010303504.1:0-11320 GCA_037577075.1 Alestopetersius hilgendorfi | reverse complement strand
CCCCAGTCTCATCTGTGCTAGAGACAATAAATGTAGTATTAGTGTTGGATATCTCATCACATATCATGTATAAAATATCAGATATGTTAATACTTTTTAAATATTTCATAAATATTTAATGAATATTTCATCATATTCCCCAGTGTCCCTGGGAGCTGTTACCATTTGTCAAAAATCTAATTTAGACAATTATCCACTTACCCCAGATATAGTCAATCAGCCATGACATGTTTGGATTCAAAACTTTAGCTCTGATGTTATGAGGCTACAGTTACTTACACTGAAAATCAATAGTCACCTTTGTTGTTTCTGTAAATACATCCCCAAAACTCAACCTGCTTAAACCTTAAACAGTGCAGACTTGTAGATGTGGTTTAGGACACAGTAGGATTTATTGTGAATGATAAAAATGAACAAAACTTTTCAGCTGAAGACGGCTTTTTTTACACCAGGGCTGGAGATAACTTGTCCTGGATCACATTAATTTGTATTTATGACATATGTGGCCACAAAAAAACAGTTCTACAACAATATTCTTACTCCTGAGTATCCAAGCAGGTCTTGGCCCAACTACATCTGGGCTAATTGGAAATGTCAGGTGTCAGTTTGATTTCTCACCAAACCATTCATTTATTTGCTTCCAGGCACAGGACTAGTTGAACATTATTTATATCCTAGAATCCACTCCAGGAAGTCTTTAGCATTGATCATCCCAAAGCACAATGATCAGCTAATGATCAATCAATGCAGACCAAAACTAGATCTAAAGAACACATATATAATGGATCAAAGTTTATTTTTAAAAAAATGTGGACACAACTTTAAAGTGATGGTAATTTTCTTTGTATATTTAACATATATTTGGTTTTACACATTTTAAAGTTGTAACTCTTTCCTCTAGCTCGAGATGTACAGATTGTAAAGCAACTTCAAGATGCCAGTGCGACTGAGAGAGAGACTGTAACGTTTGTATGTGAAGTTAACCTGGAGGACGTGGATGCGAAATGGTTCCTGAACAACAGCAGAATAAAGGCCAGAGAAAACATTAAAATCAGACATGAAAGTAAGCATCTGAAATTAAAGTCTTATTGTATAATTCATTCCTTTACATATTGTTAATTAACTTCAAATTCATTCATTCAATAGGACTGTGTAAAAAACATGATTTTTTTTTAAAAATATCGAGACTAGGCAATGCGTTTAAAACATCTACTTCATCTAGTTGTGGACTTCAAGGAGTACAGTAATGGGTTGTCTGTATATATAACTATATTTTATATTTGGAATCTTAATATATTTTTAAACTTAAACACAGGCAAAACTCACTCATTAACCTTGAAATCTATCAAGCCTGAAGATGCTGGTACGATCACATTTATGGCAGACAGGGTTGCTTCAACAGCAATGCTCAGAGTGAAAGGTAATAATCAATTGTTTACAGTTTATCTACATTTCAGTAAAGCCCTAGGACTCATTATGAGCAAGTGTAAAACTAACAAACTTGTTGCAGAGCTCCCAGTTCATATTATGAGGCCACTACGGGTGAAGACTGCCATGTATAAACACAGAGCCCTGTTAGAGTGCCAGGTCTCCCGTGCAAGTGCTGAGGTCACGTGGTACAAAAGAAGCCGAGAAATTGCTACTAATGGGAAATACCAGGTGGTTAGTGAAGGTGTTTACAGGCAACTCATCATTGATGAAGTGGGCTCTTCAGATGAGGACATTTTCATCTGTGATGCTGGTGATGACAAGACATCCTGCCAGCTCTATGTGGAGGGTGAGATTCTTATGGCTTATACACTTAGCATAATTTAAAAATGTAGAAAAGTCATGGTAAATAATAATAATAACAATAATTCAATAGTAATAAGGGATATTAATAAAACAGTGTTGCTTACCATAATCTGTTTTACATAATATGATCACAATCAGCAAAATATAGCTAATAGAATATTCCACCAAAAATGACGACCATGGCTAACAAGGAACATCTGTACCATATTAAGATTTGTATAATATTAGAATGATTTATTAACTACTTTTACTATTATATAAACAAAATGAGATTTTGATTAATTGGCTGTGAAGAGCATTTATAGTTTGAGCTTGAACTTTTACAGATACATTATCTTTGCAGAGCAGGCCATCAGCATTGTGCGAGGGCTGAGCTCAGTTGAAGTAATAGAGCCTAAGGAGGCTCGTTTCAGAGTAGAAACCAGTATCAAGGCAGAGCGAGCTCCTAAATGGACTTTGAATGGGGAGCTACTGTCCTCTAGCCCAGAGGTTAAGATTGAGAGGGAAGGAACCTCACACTGGCTAGTTTTCAGAAACACCAACAGCAGCTTGTGTGGCACTGTTCAGTTCAGCTCAGGGAAGAGCAAGTCAACAGCAGAGCTCCTTGTTACAGGTAAACATCTACAGTTGCTGTAGAGCCTCTAGAACTAAACATTGGTATATTTCTGTGAATCACCATTCACTTGTTATGTACCTCAACTGTCCTAACAGAACGCCCCCTGGTGGTCAAGCAGCCCATTTCAGATGTAGAGGTTAAAGAGAATGGTTCAGTGACTCTAAGCTGTGAGTTCTGCCCTTCACCCAGAGTAGTACGTTGGTTCAAAGGTAGGACTCCATTGCTAGAATCCACAAAGTATCGAATTAAGCGTGAAAAAACACGTGCTGAGCTCACCATTGTGGAAGTGAAGGCCATGGATTCAGGGGAATATCGTTGTCTGGCCGGTGGAGCTGAGAGCAGGGGTCGTATCAGTGTGGAAGGTAAAGACTTCAACGTTATTTTCTCAGATACTTTATTTTTTATTAAATTAAAAAATTAAAATTTTATTAAAAAATTGCAAACATAATCTATTGTTATTGCATGATTTTTTTATCTAGTGAAAAGATTGAAGATTGTACGCCATATAAAGCAGGTGGAGATAGAGGAAGATGGAACTGCAGTGTTTTCCTGTGAGTTAAACCACGAGTCTCCGGGTATTCAATGGCTTCTCAATGACAGGGTGATTCACCCCAATTTTGTTAACAAGATCCAGAACTCAGGAAAAGTATACAGCCTCATTCTCAAAAGGCTCACTCCGCAGGAGAGTATGGTGACTTTCAAAACCATTGGCGTCAGTGAGTCCACAACACTCAGGGTGAAAGGTGAGATTTCTGTTCCGGTCGTTTTACTCCTGTGACTGATTGCAAAGTACATTTGGAACTACATTTGATTTTCATATGTAAAGATATTTGAGTGACATTTGAGGGAGAACATGGAGAGAGCCTACCCTAAATAATGGAAACTCATCTTGACATAGTTGTGTAACAGTTATTTATCAATTGGTATGATAATAATGTATGATAATAAAATACAGCAACCTAAATCAACTTTAGTTTCTTTACCTCCTATCCCATTTGTAGTCTTATTTAATATATAAGTAGGGTCTGTGTTTTTTGTCTGGCCTTGCATTATTTACCCTGTGTTATACTTTTGTTGTATTGTTGTATTCATTAAAGGTCATCTGCTTGCATCCACATATTTTTTTAACACCTCTTCATTCGTGACAGATCACCAGACCATAAAAACTGAATGTAGCAAGTTGATAACAAGTATACAAGCTTGTTGTTTCAGACACATAGCAATGGCTAAGTGATGGAAACTGAATCTAAACATCAAGAGGGCTATGACTTGCTGTGCAGGTTTAAACTAATCATTGCAATATGTGAAAAATGGCCCTCCTGGTAAAGTCTGGGTTCTCATCCTGGCCATCCCAGTTGGGTTCACATGTTGACAGTGCCTCCTCATGCTTCACAGAGTGCGCCAGAGTCACCCACATCATCAGCTCTGCCTAGTGTTCCAGAGGGCCACCTCTTGTAGGCACCCGATTC
Organism: Alestopetersius hilgendorfi; assembly: GCA_037577075.1. Taxonomy (NCBI): domain Eukaryota; kingdom Metazoa; phylum Chordata; class Actinopteri; order Characiformes; family Alestidae; genus Alestopetersius; species Alestopetersius hilgendorfi. The sequence goes on along the minus strand of JBBIGB010303504.1, from coordinate 7,441 downwards.
ACAACACCACTCAGTGCCTTGGAGGTTACCATTGAGCTGGTTTGTGGATCTACAATGGCACCTCCACTGCTCCTGGCTGTCTTGACTCCACATCCTCCGTCAACTCCCCTGTCTCTGGAAACACTGTCGCCTGTTCAATCTCTTGACACTCCACTGACTGCCCAGTCTATTTATGCTGACGAAGTCCTTGACCTGAAGTCCTCTGTATCCTATGATCTACCTGCTTCTGAGTCCCCTGACCCAATCTGTCGCAATAGTTGTGCATCCTATTACTAGGGCAGTTGCCCAGGACATGAATGCTGCACTGCCAGGTGTCCTGGACTTTTCTGAGTCCCAGTCAGCTTCCCAGGATGTCGTTACGACTGGCTGACCTCTCCATTTTCTTCCAGACCAGCCCCTCAGTTCTCTATATGCTCTATGCCATATGTTCCCCTTGTCCATACATTTGCCTGCCTCTAGTTTTGTACTTTCCTCAATTGTTTGTGCCTATTCTTGTCTCTGTCACTCATGTCTATCCCACTCGTTATGGATGTATTCTGTTTTCAGCTTTATGTCAGTCCATGTTTCTATCACTGTCCCTGTCACTTTATATAGTCTCTCCTCATGTCTCCCATTTATGTCTAGTCTCCCACCCAGCCATCTGTCCATGTCCAGTTGTCTGTCATCCATCCATCAGTCCTGTCTGCGGTTCAGCTTTCTGTCCAGTTGCCTGTATCCTCTATCCAGAAGCCTCTGCGGATCACTCCTTTTCAGTTCCCATGTTCTGTTTCTGGCTTCTCCTCGACACTGACTTTTGTAGCAAGTTCTTGTTTGAACCTTCAGAGTTGCATTTTAGAAATGCCCTGCATTTTCTTTGTTTGTAATTTCTTGTTTATGTCACCATGTGCTTTTGTCGTTGTTGTGGTTTCTTGTATGTGTCCGAGCCCTGCCTGCTTAATGTAGAAATAGCCTCTGTTTTTGTCTGCTCTTGAGTCTAAATCATACATTCTGCATTAACACATTTCACTATCTACTAGCTTGGTAGTTACTCCCACCACCATTCTCACTCCATGTTTTTTTTTTCTAATGAGTTTTCCTCCACTTGACAGGAAGCAGTTCTTAAAGTCCTTTGTCAAAAGCATTGGTTAAAGGCTCAGTGTCAGAGGGGAACTTACATTCTTAGCAAATCATTTGATTATGCAAAGCATGTTGAATTTAATTTTCTGATCGTGTGATACATGATCAAAAGGGGTGGTAATTATTCATTTCTGGTGTTTCTACATCCCTCAGAGAGGCCAGCAGTGTTCCTCAGGTCTTTGGAAGACGTAGTAGCCGAGGAACGTGGCAAAACTTGTTTACAGTGTGAAGTCTCCAAGCAAGCAGTAACTCCTATTTGGAGGAAAGATGGTACAATCCTAACTGCCAGTGAGAAGCATGAAACTCATCACTTGGGCAAGACTTTAGCTCTCATCATTCACAAGCTTAGAAAAGATGATGCTGGGGATTACTCTTGCGATGTAGGGACTAGCCAAACAAAAGCCAAGGTTGTCGTTCGTGGTAAGTTCCATACGTTTTGTATTCAAATAAAAGTGACAGACAAAAGTGACATAGTAATAACATTTGACTAATCTTTTTAGATCTCTATGTTGCCATTATCAAGCGTTTGAAGACAGCTACAGTTTTTGAGGGGGAGAAGTGCAGTTTCGAATGTGTTTTGTCACATGACATTATCGATGAGGCTTCCTGGACCCTGAATGGACAATTGATTGTTAGCAATGGAAGAATCGAAGTTGCTAACAATGGGCGCAAATACACACTGACCATCCATGAGGTAATGACTTCTGATGCAGGTGATGTGGTCTTCATCATCAAAGATCTCAGCTGCAGGACCATGATGTTTGTCAAAGGTACAACATCTAGAGTATTTGAGGAATGTTTTGATTTTGCTAAGTGTGAATTGAACAAATGGTCTATGCTTTATTTTCTCAGAGAAGCCTGTGAGGGTCTTCAGGGACATGCTAAATGTTAAGGCAACACCTGGAGAAGATGCAGAGCTTAGTTGTGAAATCACTAAACCCCAGGCCACCATCAAGTGGCTGAAGAATGGAAGGTTGATCAGAGTCAGTCCTAAATATGAGATAAACCAAAAAGGATATTTGGTTAGGCTTATCATCCATAACACTACTGTAAAGGACTCAGGCGAATACTGCTGTGAGGCTGATGGAACTGCTACTAGAGCAAGGTTAGAGGTCAGAGGTAAGTGCCTCATGTATTAATATAATAATTTAATTATATTGTGCTAATACTTATATTGTAGTATTCCTTAATAAGCGTCCCTTGCCCTATTCCCTCGATCCATGTAGACTTCCAGCACACATTTGCGGAAGAGCTAAAAGATGTACGAGCAGAAGAGAAGAGCATGGCAATTCTGGAGTGTCAGACTAAAAGGCCTGTCAGTAAAGTGGTCTGGTTAAAAGGGATGATGGTGCTCAGTTCAGGCCAGAAATACCTGATGAAGAATAAAGGAGTTGTCCTCTCCCTTACCATCTTCAACCTTGAGAAGAGTGATAGTGATTTGTACACCTGTGATGTTGGGATGATGCAGAGCAGGGCATTACTTACAGTACTGGGTAAGAGCAAAATGCATTGATATTAATAATCAGTCTTATTCCAGCATCTTTGGTTAAAAGAGCTGATTTTTAAAGACACATATAGGAAACACATTTTCAAAAATTTGACTTTGGTGCTTTATCCCTTAGGTCAGAAAGTGCTCATTTTGGATGAACTAGAGGATGTTGAATGTCTTGAAGGAGACACTGTGTTGTTCAGGTGTCGCATCTGTCCAAGTGACTTCACAGAAGTGAAGTGGTATCTTGATGAAACCCTGCTGTACACAAATGATTTAAATGAGATTAAAATAATCCCTGGAGGTTACCATACCCTTACCATAAAACAGCTTGAACGCAAAGATACAGGAACAATCTCTTTTGAAGCTGGGGACAAGAGATCCTATGCCTCACTGTTAGTAAGAGGTAACAGCTGGACTATCTTTTAAAAGTTTTAATTAAGCAACTGATAAAAAATTCATACCAAAGTAAAATGAATTCATTGGAATGCGGGACATATTGTATGTTAACATGTGTTATTTGCAGAAAGGCGACCAACAATTACCAAAGCACTAGAGGACACAGAAGCTATTGAGGGAGGAAGTTTGGCGTTGCTTTGTAGGACCTCAAAACCTTGCCATATCATGTGGTATAAAGATGGCTGTTTATTCTGGAATTCCTCCAACTGCCTGACAAGTCGAGCTGGAAATGAAGCCAGGTTAACCATTCGTGAGGTCAAAGACACGGATGCGGGAGTATATGAATGCAATGCTGGATCTGTCAGCACCAAGGCTGTTGTGACCGTTAAAGGTACTGTTTCATCCACCAGGAACACTGCTCTTTTATAAAAATCCATAAGAAAAAAAAACAAGTTATTTAACTTATGAAATCATTGCCTTTTGTGGATTCCATTATTTGTAATGGAAGAAATTCTGCTAAAAATGTGTAATTAAATTTTTGTTGTCTCTTGACTCTTCACATAATCAAATTAAAATGACCCTTCATATTCTAACATATCCTTTCACTAGGAGCTTGTGTCCTTTACCTAGATGTTTCATTTTGACCACCATCCTGTCTGACTGCACTTTAGATGTTTAGTCATTTGTTTTGCATTTATTTTAATGGCAGCGGTACCAGCTGAGTTCACAAAACAGCTTCAGAGCCAAGAAGCTGAAGAAGGCGGTAGTGTGACACTTTACTGTGAATTTTCCGTACCTGGTGTTCAATACATATGGCGTAAAGGATCAGAGACACTTAGGAATGGAGAGAAGTACCTGATGAAACAAAGAAAAAATCATATTTACCTTACAATTAACAATTTGAAGCTGGAGGACTCTGGGACCTACACTTGCATTTGTAAAAACCAAAGAACTATGGCCACCATCACAGTCCTTGGTATGTAATGTGTTTATATCTGATAACAATTTATGTTGCTGGTGCCTTTTAGACAGTAGCATGACCTCATTATCTCTTTACCAGCTGACCCCATCGTGTTCGTTAAGGAACTGAAAAATCAAGAATCAGAAGAGGGCAGGAATGTGACATTACGCTGTGAACTCTCCAAGGCAGGAGTTCCAGCTGAGTGGCTGAAGGAGGAGGAAGTGCTAAGCCATGGGATGAAGTATCTGATGCGACATGTAGCATCAATACAGGAGCTGGTAATCAGGAATCCATTGCCAGAAGACAGTGGAACCTACAGCTGTGTGTGTAGAGGCCAACAAACCAAAGCCATTATTAAGATTAATGGTTGGTCATGTTTTTGGGCAAACAGTGCTTTGTGTTTTTTTGTGCAAGTTTTGTAAATCAGGCATTAGCAGCATTGCTATTTGTAGATCAAATATGAGATTACAACATTTTCCAAACCATTTCATTATGTTGATTGAAATGTTTCTATAGCTCAACCCATCACATTCAAACAGAAGCTAAAAACTCAAATGGTTGAGGAAGGAACCAGTATCATCTTGCATTGTGAACTATCAAAACCTGGACTTCCTGTTGAATGGAGGAAGGGCAATGAGTTGCTCAGGTCAGGAGAAAAGTACCAACTGCGTCAACGAGGTTCTGTGACAGAGCTGAAGATCTTCTCTTTGAGATATGAAGACAGTGACGTATACACCTGCTCGTGTGGCAACATCCAGACGTCAGCACAGGTTACTGTTTCCAGTAAGTGTGCTTACCGTTATTGGTCAATTTATTTTCAAATAGATGTTTATTCTGATAGATATTTATTTCCAGTTTGTCAAGGGACTTTTTATCTTTTTGTTCTGAGCTCCTACAATGCACATTTTATTGGGGTTTTTTTAAGGTTTGATTCCACTAAACAACTAGTTAACAAGTCCATCTTTCTCGAAGCAGATGCATAAGAGCAGAAGGGCAGAAAATGGACAGTACTCCATTAACTTAATTTTTGAATACATTCTGTTTCTGCAGGGCAGCTTATCAATTTCAAAGAGAAGCTAAAGAACCAGATATTAGAGGAGGGCAAAGCAGTGACCTTGCAGTGCGAACTGTCTAAACCTGGTGTTCCAGTGGAATGGTGGAAAGAAGAGGAGATTCTAGAGCCTGGTCCAAAATATCAGATGAGAGAACGAGACACAACATATGAACTTATCATCAGTGACACTGTGCCTGAGGACAGCGGGGTCTATAAATGTGTATATGGGGATCAAAAGACAAAAGCTACCATTAAAATTGTTGGTATGTGAATCATGTAATCTTGTAACAGAATATTCTGACTTCTCCAAGAATTCCAAGATTTCAGGTTTCACATGCATACAGAATTATTTGAAATTAATAGCTCATTCCAAATGTAGCTACAATGTGCTACAATTTCTCATTGGTTTGAAGGTAATTTATAGCAGCATACTAAAAAAGCTTGTTCTATTTCACAACAGCAGCTATAAAGTAATTTTTTTATGAATGGATGGTGGGTAGGCTATACACTACTAATCTGAATGTGTCATTTTGTTGTGGCTTAGGTTTGCCTGTAACTTTCAAACAACACTTAAAGACCCAGGAAGCTTCAGAAGAAGGCAGTGTGGTACTAAAGTGTGAGCTTTCCAAAGCTGGAGTACCTGTGGAATGGTGGAAAGGTGAGGAATGCCTGATGCCAGGTGGGAGGTATCTGATAAGACAAGAGGGAAACATTGCTGAAATGGAAATCACAAACGTTCATCCTAATGATGCTGGGATATATAGCTGTGTTACTGGACACCAGAAGAGCACTGCAGAAGTAAAAATCAAAGGTAATTTGACTGTTTAAATAAACTAAAAAATGGAATGTTTTTAAAATACGAACAGCTTCTGCATATATTGATCTTAGATCTCAAAAGTTTGTTCATGCTGTGTCAGCTCTTCCAATCACTTTCAAACGGGAGCTTCAGGACCAGGTTTCTAAAGAAGGGGACAGTGCTGTGTTCACGTGTGAACTTTCTAAACCTGGAGTTCCAGTAGAGTGGAGAAAAGGAAGACTCATTCTGAAACCTGGCGAGAAGTACAAGATGACACTGGAGGGAAGATTAACTAAACTGATAATTAATAACCTTGAAGAGAGTGATGCTGGGAAATATACTTGTAAAACCAAAGACACTCAGTCAGCTGCTGAACTTGCTGTGCAAGGTAAGAAAGTCTGGCTTTGTAGGGGGGAAATGTTTCATTCATAAAATAGGTTTCTCTGTTTTACATGTTATCCAAACTTTCTATTACATTCAAGATTTCATGCCTAACAATGAAATGTTCATAGTTACATGATCATATTCTCATCTCACAAAACAAGAACTTCAGCTGAGTATCCCTGAATCCACCCAGATTTGGAGCACCGTCACCACCCATCTGATTAAACTCATATAATTACAAACTGGCACGACTGAGGGTGATAGCCCTCAGTCGTGAGCTACCTCAGGGCAGGGACCAGAACTGAGACCAGGGATCCATGCTGAAGTACTTTATTTACAAACCAAAACAGAACAGAAACTGGCACGAGGGCCGTCAGAAACAGGGACCAGATAAACAGGATAACAGGATACAGGCAAGGCAGAAACTAAGGGTATGTGAGGCGATGGACAGATAACTGAGACTAACACAAACAGAACTTAAATACTTGCAGAAATCAGTGGCAAAACACAAACAGGTGAATAACAGAAAACACGTGATACAGAACTGAAAGTCAAAATAAAAGTCCCAAAAACATGAACAAAACAGAACAAAAAACAACCGAAAAGCAGTGGCCACTACTGGCCACTGACCGTACCATGACACAAATGGATTGATTGTTGTCTTTTTAGCTGTTTATATTTGGGCTGTTGTAAGCTGACTTAATTATATTTTAATCACATTTTGCACTATAAATGTTTGGCTATATTGTAAATGAGGGTCACCCTCAATGCACACCCAGGTAAAAATAGATGTTTTTAACACAGAAGCTTGTAAATAGTCTGCGATAATCAACATCCCCGGTCTAATCTTATGATGACTGAACAGTAATACATTTTCTTTATTCAAATTTCATGTTAAATAATATGAAAAAACATTTTCAGGATATAGCTTATTACCAGAGGCCCACATGACATAATGTGATGATGTTTCTTGGATAATATTATTGCGCAATATTAAGCATAATCTTCTTAATGCGTATACATTTTAAGACGACTTCCAACGGGATTCTGAGCACTGATGTACGTCGCTCTGGATAAGAGTCCCTGTTAAATGCCATAAATGTAAATATAAAACAGTATGAACTAAGTGAAGGCAGCAGCTTGGGTATAGATTCTTTAACCCTCCTATTCTCCTCAAATTCACTAACACTTTTCACCCTCAGGGGTCGGTTTGACTCCAGGGATATTTGCCTCCAGAAAATG
>JBBIGB010303494.1:0-11321 GCA_037577075.1 Alestopetersius hilgendorfi | reverse complement strand
CTATCTATCTATCTATCTATCTATCTATCTATCTATCTATCTATTTATCTATTTATCTATCTATCTATCTATCTATCCATCCATCCATCTATCTATCTACCTATTTACTAAAAAGCAGTGTATGAATTCATGCTGCCTTGTCAAAAATGCTACCTTGAAGCTTATTTAGTTCACACAGTCAGTTTAAAACACTGGTGATGAGAAATAAGCAAATAATATGCTCTACATCTCGGCTGTTTGTGCACGTGCAAGAGTGTGTGCATATTTCAAAATATTAGAGGCAATTCCTTGATGGTAGCTTGAATACAATTACTATGTGTGCACCTGTGTGTTTGTGTGTGTATTCAGTGTTGATTCATAGCTGTGTGTGGCTTTTCTCAGCCTGATTTAGTTTAACGCACCCTGAGTCTCTCTTTCTCTCTACTCAATGCTGACAGATTTATACACACACTTGCTTTAGTATGTGTAGATATATAAGTATATGCATGTAATATTTTTTTTTTTACAAAAATGAGACGCAATGTTCTGTGCTAGCAAAAACATTTGTTCCCATTTCTTTCATTTAATCTACTCAATATGACAAAGATAAGACAGCGTGACAGGCATAAAATATCGTTTTTGTGGGTAAAAGCATGGCTGCTAGAAAAAAACTCCAAAAGTAACTTTGCAGGAAAAAGAAAAAGCTTCCTGACCTTCTTAATGTAACTTTCTTAAGCTTTTCTTGATGCTTTTAAGATGTGAGTAAATGTGAAAATATTTCATTAAAACTGATTTTGGACTACTTCTATTGATCCGTTCAACATGAAAGTTCTATATAGTGTTAACCAGCATTTTTTTGGACACAACATTTGAACCACTGACAGATGAATAACACTGATGATCTTGTTACAGTGGCACCTGTCAGAGAGCGGGATGTCATAAGTAGCAGGTGAACAGATCTTGAAGTTGATGTGTTGGAAGCAGAAACAAATGGGCGAACATAAGAATCTGAGTGACTCTAATGAGGGCCAAATTTTGATGGCTTGATGACTGTGTCTAGCTGGGTCAAACATCTACAAACTGGCCAGTCTTGTGGGGTGTTCTTTATATGCAGTGGTCATTACCTACTAAAAGTGGTCCAAGGAAGGACAAGCAGTGAACCTGTGAGTTGTGGGTGCCCATGGCTCACTGGTGCACAAAAGAAAGGTAAAAACGTAATGCATCAAAAATCGTTGAAAACGTTTACGCTGCTTATTTCTACATATTGGTCTACAGAGTGGCCACAGGCTGGTCAGAGACCCCTGTTAACTTTAGTTTGCTGCCAGGAAGGCCCACAATGGAAGAAGGTTGTCTGGTCTGATAAATCATTTTTCTTTTATATCATGGGGACAGTTGGGTGTGTCTCTTACCTGGGTAAGAGATGGCACCAGGATGGGAGAGAAGCCAAGAGACTCTGGGTAATGCTCCTCTGGGAAACCTTAGGTCTTGCCACTTATGTCGATGTTACTTTGACAATTATTACCTACCTAAACATTACTGCTGACCAAGTACGTATACTCCTTCATGGCAAGGGAGTTCAGTAATGGCTGCGGCCTCTTTCAGATGGATAACAGCCTTGCCACAGTGTAGACATTGTTCAGGGATGGTTTGAGGAATATGAGAGTTCAAGGTGACTTAATTTGGCCTTCAAATTCCCCAGATCTCAATCCGATCAAGCGTCTGTGGAATGTGCTGGACTAGTCTGATCCATAGAGGCCCCACCTCACAACTTACAGGACTTAAAGGATCTGCTACTAACGTCTTGGTGCCAAATACCACAGAACTTGTGGAGTCCATGCTTCGACAGGTGAAAGCTGTTTTCAGGTAAAGGGGGGCCTCCACAATTTTAAGCAGATAAACCAGTGAAAATATCAGGCGGGTGGTTTTAATGTTTCAGTTCATTGGCAAATAAGTATACGTACATTTAACAAGAACATTTTGCCCTGAAAAGGTATGAAAGTGAAGATATAAACACACACATTGTGCCCATGCACTTGCCATCACCAGGCAACAGGGCACAAACAAAAGGCAGTGATGATGGTGTGTGTGGTTGAGATGTGCAGGATGGGACTGTTTGTAAGCAGAGAGGCTGTGGCTTCAGTACACAGAAACACACACACACACACACACACACACACACACACACACACACACACACATGCGCGCACACACAAACACATACACAGTCAGCCCCACACTCTTGGCCTCCTGCCACCTTCTACTGCAGCACCGGCCAAAGAACAAGCAGGGAAACGGTCTGTGTGTGCTGAGCAGGGATAAAACAACCTGTGTCCAACTTGTACGTACACAAAGACACACGCGTTCATTCATCCCGAACTGTCTGCGGCAGGAACGGGTAACCTTCTAGCTCTTACAAGCATTTAAGCTCATATTAAAAGTAATAGTTTGCAAAAAAAAAAGGCAAAAACAAGTGTATACATTTTCCCTGAGGACAGTCAGTGTCTTATGGGTGAAGTTAGCTTTTTTCATTTTGAACTGGAGCATTGAGGTCGTACAGTGTCAGAAAGTCTGTTTATTATTGTGTGATTCAGTTTGAGGCAAGTGTGTGACAATTTAGGCAGGCATAACGCTAATTAGTGGCATACAGGCTTTCATTACTGCCTAAGAAGCTAATGTGTCTCTGATCATTTGTATTTGGTGGGAGGGAAAATTAAGTGTAAGTTAGATTTTTTGATGACAAGCTCTTGGTTTAATTCTGCCCTTTCAGTACCAATTTATTTGGATGGTCCACCGTAGCTCAGCTGAATTATTATATTACATCTATCCCTAACCTTAACCGAAACCTTAAATCTAAACCTAATTCTAAAACCAACCCTAATGCCATTAAACACTGTGATCCACTGAGTTTCACCAGATTTTCCCCAGATTCACCGTATAGACAACAACTATTTTTGATGGTTGATAATCTGTACAATTTATTTAAAGTGTGACCAGAGTTTCTTACATACTGAATCCTGTTTTAGTCAGTTTGAGTGGAGGCTGGCTGGATGTGTTTGTTTTCCTTTAGGCACTGAGGAAGATAGGATTTAAAGATAAGGAAGTGCATCTCTTTGCATCTCTGCTTTTATTCAGAAGATGCTCGGTAATAAGTCTGTAATCCTCATATGGGCAAACAGCACCGCGGTGTGCTTTTTCACACTCTAGTGTCACACACTGACACTGCAGATTTAGTCACTGCATGTCAGAGTCAGTTATTGACCTGATATGTGCTGAAGGCCCTCAGGCTACACCAATAATGAGAATAGGATGGGGGAGGGAGGATGCAATATAGGCAGAAACATGCCTCTTTCTGCCCCCCTGCTACGGAGGACCGCATGAACAGGAGAAGGCCTTTGTGGTGCAGAGCAGAGTGAGATATGCTTTCTGCCTGGTGCTCTTGTCCTTCCACATGTTTGCAAACTACAGGAGTGTCTCAGTCTGACTGACCCATCATTATGTGCTGTCTGTACAAGCATCTCATCCCAAAAACATTTCACATTAGGAACATTTTTGGAAATATTGTTTGTTGGAGTTCATCTGTTGGTGTTTCTTGGTGTCAGTTGATACTATTTGCTGGAGTGTTTTAGATTTATTGGAGATTGTTAGTGTTTGTTGGCGTTTACTGGGGCCTGTTGGAGTTTTGGGGGCTTGTTGGTGGTTGTTGAAGTTTGATGGTGTTTATTGGAGTTTATTGGGGAGTTTGTAGAGGGTTTGGGGGTGTTGGTGTTTTATAGAGTCTGCAGTACTTTGCTCGAGTTTAATGTATTTGTATAAGGTTTTCGATATTCTTTCCTAGAGTTTTGGGGGAGTTTTTTGGAGTAGTAGGAGTTTACTGGGTTTGCTGGTGTTTTTTGGGCTTGTTGGTGATCTGTGTGATTTTTTTCAATTTTACTGGTGTTTGTTTGAGTTCTGTGGGGTTGGTAGTTGTTGGGTTTTTAGGAGTTGTTTTGGTAATCAGGCTTGTTGATGCTAAGCAAGCCAAGCTGTTTGAAGCATTCTAAACACCACAAAAAACACAAATGATACTATTGGTTTTTTTATACTGTAGGTGCTTTGTAGGTGCTCACCTTGCCCTTAAAAGACATTGAATTAAGGCACTATTAAGAGAAATTAAGACAAGATTAGTTACACAAGGGAAGGTGGAAGGTGTAATTAATGTAACTATCTCTGTGCAATTAGTTTGAATCTGTCACGACATGTGCTTGAGTAAATACTGCGGCAGATGCACCTACTATAATGAAATGAAGAAATAACACCAGGTTAAATCAGTTCCCTGTAAATAAACATAATAAATTAATATTCCATCATGTCTTGACAGGAAAGAGTTTTCGTGGTATTTCCAGGAGGAACTAGACAACTGGAGGCATCCTTTACAGAACATCAACACAGATGACAAAGTGCAAAGTGGTGCATTATGATGTGTATCAACAATATGGCCTACATATGTTATGAACATGCAACCACATAACTCTCATGTCAAGTCAAGTTTATTTCTATAGTCCATTAGCATACACAAAGCTCATTTGATGTGCTTTTATAGAATTAAAAACATTAACAGCAAAGTGACTAAACTCTATTTCACCATGTTTAGATTTAGCCACTAGCTAAGCAGCTCCCGCAAATCTAAGAGACCTACCAGGATTACATACATCAAGCATGTCATGCTGAGGAGAATGCTGCAATGGTCAACCATTGCAGGAAATAAAGGCATAGATAAGTCTCAAGTCTTGTTTGGACACAAAGTCTGTAACTTTAGCAATGTTTTGAAGGTTTCAAAATGCTGACTTTGTTTTCTTTGGTCACTAAAACTAAGATCTCCATGATCCCTGATCATGCCAAGATTTTTTACGCGGTTTGACGTCTTAAATGCTGAGAATTGATCTTCCTTCTTTTTTCCTAAAAAGATCATCTGTGTTTTGTCTTTATTTAATTAGAGAAAGTTTTGGTGCATCCAGCCACATACTTTATGAGGCTCAAGTTATCAGAACACAAGCCTGCTTTTTCACTTTTTGGAACTGTGATCATAAAGGATGAAATAACTGAGCCAAATGTTTATCAGTGCTACACAGTGCTACACCTTTAAGACCTGTTATCAGTTTTCATTGGAAAAATTACTCCCAAAGACCCTAATACTCATTAAAACCCAGTGATGCTGACACACAAGTGATTGAGTCTAGTAACAACAGAGGGCCATCAACAGACAATATAACTGAGTCTGGTAGATAACACTTGCTGTGCTCTGTGTGTGGAACAATGTCAGAGAGACTTGGGATGGAGAAAGGGTCCAGCAGAGGCAGCTGATCTTGAAGATCACTGACAGGATTTGGTTCAGGAAAAACACTCCATCAGCACACACAGAGGATGTTCCCATGAGATGTGAAGCATAAAGCAAACTTAATGTGGGTTATGTAAGAAATGCATCGGGGACAGAGGACACTGGCTGGTTTGGATACAAAGGAAATAGGCTGTAGCCACCAGCCAGGGTTCAGTTGTTTGCAGCTGACAGGTACTGAACTCACAGACCTAAAAAAACATGCTTTGTTTCATCCCACTTTTGGGAAGTATTGCTCTGCAGCGTGAAAACATCTTTATTTGCACGTTCCACGTTTTCTTTGTTCAATATTCCAATATGGAGCAAATAAGCAGAACTGGATTCCTTCGCCTAGGAGCAAATACTCTCTCCATCTTTCCTGCTGTAAGGCTGTTGTCATGGGAACATGAACTAAGAAATGAAAAAGCTCCCCCTCCCCTTACTCAAACATCTTCAGTCAGTGTGAAACTGAACAGCATATCAGTTCCAAAATATAAACATTTTGCAATTCCATCTCCAAACCTTGCATGACATTTAAGTTCATTATGATAATCTTGCAAATATAATGTGTGAAGTGAATGGAGGTAGGTAAAGATGTAAAAGCACTTTCTCATATGGCAGGGGTTCCCAGTCCCAGTCCTGAGGGCCCAACGCTATGTACATTTTCATGCTTTCTTTCATCTTGCACACCTATATATCCCAGAAAACCATGAAACAGTGTGGATGGGGAAAACATTCTAGAAGAATGTGAATGAGAAGTACATTCTAAATCAGTGGGAATGGGGAGGAACTTTTAGAAAAGTGTGAGGACAGGATTCTAGAACAGTGTGACTGGGTAGAACAGTCTAGAACACTGGAAATGAGGACCCAATTTTAGAACATGGTGAAAGTGTTCTAAAATAGCTTAAACAGGGAGAATCTTGGATAGGGAGAACATCCTAGAACAATGCAAATGAAGAAAAACATTCTTAATTAGTGTAAATGAGAGTACATTTGAGAAAAGTGTGAATGGGGAGAACCTTCTTGCACAATGGGGACAGGGAAAGCATTTAAGGAGAACATTCTACAACAATGAGAATGTGGAGAGCATTCTAGAACAGTGTGATAGTAGAAGAACATTGTTAATAGGCCAGCAATCAAGAACAGTATGAATGGAGGACATTCTTGATCAGTCTGAACAAATGGGAGAAAACATGTCAAACGTTGTGTCTTGAAAAAAGTGCTTAATGTGCTGAAGTGGTTAGAATAGATTTTAGAATGCAAGTATGTATTTGAGACATATCCCACATATAAAACTACAGGCACTTTTTCATTGGTATACAAGAACCGTGCTCCACCTGATCCATACTGCGATGGCTGGGAAATCGTCACGAGATTTTATTTTCCTGTGTAACTCAGCCTGGTAACTGTGTCGCTGACACACTGGCACCGCAATTCTCTCCTAACAGGTTATGGTCAGACCAGTTTTGAACTAGAGCTGAACTAGAGCTAATTTGGGTTTCGGTACTTGGTAGCAAGCACAGGCTTTAGGTCTGTCTCCTTTACCCAGTTGGGTTTTGTCTAATACCTCCCTGGCCAAATTCTGGAGAGGGCATCTGTCTCTCAATGTAGCCTCCTAACGTAGCTAACGGAGCTGCCGTGCAAAACTTAAGCCTTAAAATAAATGTATTTTTACTAATCAACTGAATTTATTCCTTTTGGTGTTTCCTCAGATAATACAGTGAAACTATCATTAAAACATCATGCCAGGTTTGGTCATGACCAGGCACTAAGGACTAAACACTGTCACCTCTCACTGAACTACAATTAAGTGACATTTATACGGCCTCTGGACAGTACAGGCTGCATGGGTCATGACATTTGAATTGTAATCCTTTTCAGCCACGTCCCACAGCTTGACCTCCTTCTGCTACACCCCAAAATGGCTGTGCATCCAAAATACAGGAATAGACCCAGCAGGTCCTGCGAAAGCAGGTTAGAGCAAGAAACCGATCCTGCACACTCTGACCAGCAGAACATGGAGAAAATACGAGCCAGATGAGATGCTTGTGGTGCTGTGGATTTTTGGTACATTTTTCAGTTTTTTGGATATTTCCATCTGAATTTTTACTAATTTACTTTCCATATCTACAGGTTTGAGAAAACATTTCAGACTTTTCTTTTTATGTTTGTTAAGGATGGTCTTTCTGGCTGCAGAACTGCACATACAGCCAAGCTCTACAATCAACAGTTTTCTGTACTTAATACTGTAAAAAAGAAAAAATCAGCTACTTTCCTGAAGACCTCCCAGAGTTATTTATATATTCAGGCCGGACTGAAGGACATCTTGAACAGTGCCAGACTGCATTTTGTGAAACGGAGTTAACATTTAAGAACATCATGCTTTTGTGTTTTTGCAGGGGATAGCTGGGACTAATAGGGTGGAGAAGGCTTTTTCGGTGCAGGATTCTCCCTGGCTGTTTGCTCCTGTCTAAATTATTGTGTGAAAAAAAACAGCTTGTATTTCATTTTATCAATTTTTAGTGTCTTCGTAATGTTAACAGTAACAAGACAGCTGATCCTTCCCTGCTGTCCAGTAGACAGTATGGCCACAGGTATCTATCCAGCTCTGAGGGTCATATCTCTAATCCGCTGCATTGCTCGTTACGCTGAAGGCTTTTCTAATGGTGGCCCGGTAATTGGAGCCATAAATAAGGCGACCTCCTCCGAACCTCCATCACCGCACCACAAAAGGAATGTCAGTGGCAGATAAAAGAGACGTGTTTAATCAACGGCACAGTCAGGTAGGACGATAAAAACCCCTGTTACTATGCAACACACAAGCTAGGAGACAGTCATGCCTGGCATTGTGTCTCACCAGAGCAGAGATATTTCACCTCACTCAATGAGTGCCGACATCACAGACAACACAGTGCAGAACTCTCGCAAGACTGAATATAAAGCGATGATGCAGCTGCAGGTATTACACATTCTTTCAAAGGTGCTGGAGGATATGGTTGTCAGATATTGTGGCACAGCTTGCTAGACTGCATTGGATTTATTAATGTGTACACTGTTTCTACACATTACATCAACACTATTATTGCCAAATGTAATTTAATTGGGCTGTACAATATGTTTTATGCATGTAGAAATGCTTTTCTCTGAGTAGACTTCAAAATATTAAAAAATATTTTTACCTTTTTGTCTAATTGACTAATTACACTATAGTATACATTACAATATAGTCAAAGCTTCGCAGAACACACCTTAACTATTACATTGAACCCGAGGCAGTAAAAACAACACACCTACAGTATTACAGTGAACTCATTGGACATTTTATTAGAAACACCAACTTGTGCTTCTACATACTGGCCACTTTACTAGAAATGACAACTTGGACTTCTTATAACTGGCCACCTATATTGGAAACTTGTACTTCAGCTCACAGTTACAGACTGTACCTCATACATTTCCACTTCCACCACATTAATCATTGGTCAGTTTCTGACCACAGGGCCTCAGTTGACCACCCAAAATATCCAGAGAGCCGCTCTGTGGACAGAAATGACTGATAATGGACTAAATGATGGTTCAGACAAAGGAGGTGGAATTACAATGAGGGGTTCTAATAAAGTGACCAGTGAGCGTGTAACCAAGGCACAGCACGAGGCTCACAGTCTTGACAAATCAACATTTAAATGAGCAGTTTGTCATTATTTATTATTAAAATAATGATGCTTTAAGGATAATGGTCTAATGATTCTAGCCAATCACAAATGCACCTGTTCTTCTGCACCACTGGGCTTTTGCAAAGTGGCACAGATTATTACTTTCACTCTTACAGTGCAGTCTGTTGGAACTGACATACTTTTGGCAGCTGAGAAAAGTAGCCAGTGTACAGAACTGTAAAAGCTATACAAGCCCATTCACTTCCACTAAGCAGCGTGTTAAAGATGATGAGTGGATCTCTGGTGATTGCAGTGACGTGTTGTCATCTGTGTGCTGAGGAGGAAATTAAGAGAGGAAATATTTTCTCTCATGACAGTGTATCAAAACATTATTTCCCAGAAAGCCTGTGTGGATATACAGGTAGTGGGGGCTGTTTATATAGAAAAAAAATGCATCTTCCCTTGTCTGCTTATAGAGAAATATCATTACCAACAGCTGCATAATGACTTCAAATTAATTAGCTCTCTTGACAATAAGATGCAGGCAGTACCTGCTATTTAATATGAAAACTTGCATTTTTGGCATGACATGGACATTTTTCTTCACAGTTTATTTAGCAAACTGTTCTATTAAGCCAGCACTCAGATTAAAGTCATTTGCAATGAAACATTCAGAGTCATTTTTACAATGCAATGAAATGAGTCGACTGCATAATTACATTTTGTCCTCAAAAACATTTAGAACATTTAATGTAAATGTTCTTACAGACCAAGACATGCATACACAAAATAACTGCAAGTTCATGAATGGATAATCTGGTGATATGTTTCGTTATCATTATAAATTACGTCACATCATACATTTCTTGAAATTCATTTTTTGAAAAACGTTTTCTTTTTTTCCTTCACGGCAGAGGGGGCGCCATGCAGGGCATGTACAGCTGAACAACTTACGCAGGCATTCTGAAAAATCCCACTTTTAAGTAAATTAGTGACATTGACCATGTAAAGGTCTTTAGTTTTATGCTCACATAAAAGAGGCACAGACTCTCTCTCTCTCTCTCTCTCTCTCTCTCTCTCTCTCTCTCTGTGCGTGAGTGTGTGTATGTGTGTGTGTGATCATAATAAATTACATCACATCACACATTCATACATTTCTGTCACGGGTATCAGTACGTAACACTGAACAACTGTGTTTATCATGAAAAACACAGACGAAGCCTTATCGAATGTACCAAAACTAGGGTGTCACATAGTGTCCTTGGAGCAATGCCAAAGCTGAACCACTTCCCAAAAGAACTAATTCTTTCCCTAAAGCAGGTTTAAAAACCTTCACAAAAGGTTCTACACAAATTTAACAGCTTTTTCTGGACGTTCTTTAAGCCCACTTCACAGCAGCCATGAACCTCCATTATTTGCTGGTTCTGGGGGTCATTTTTGTATTTTTCAACAGTACAAAACCAGAAGCAAGCTGGATTTTAAGCTTAATACGATAGTAGTTCAACCTAGTGTTTTTACTGTGTTTACTGTTTTTATTATTATTATTACTGTAACCATTGTGCACACTGTTTCTAAAAAGAAAGTTAGGTTTAGGTTTAGGGTTAGAGCCAAACCTCAGTGTGCAACTTTCCTTTCATCAGCCTGACTTCAAGAGGCCACACTGATTGTTTAATGTTTGCTCAGAGTTTAAATGAATAGGTCAGTATTGTGCACCTCAGAAGCTATGTGGTCAGTTGTGTGGGATGTGAGTTGCAAAAGGTTAGGAAACCCTGCATTGAGGAAACAAAAGTCCTTCTTCCATAGCATGGCATATGGAACCCTTTGAGGCATGTTTATTATTTTTAGTGCCTGGAGAGAAATTATTTGCTTTTTTATCTTCTTAAAACATTTAGTTTGCAAAACTTTCATTAAAAATACCCCTTTCCTTTTCAGTGTGAAAATGCCAAGTATCAGGATAATTTTGTCATGGTGTACACACACACACAAAGACAATGAAATTACTTTTAAATGCATCATTTGTTATTTCCAGCAGGGATAAATCTCATTACTGAACTCTGATAGGACCCACTACCATCAAAGTCCAACTAAAACCTGGCCTGTCACACCTACACCCAAATGAACCACCTTAAACAGCTCCTTCCCGCAAACAGCCCGTGCCAGCAATGCCAGCAATAGCCTCCTGGAGTTATTTATGTAAGAGTGACTTTAAGCAGTAATTACCGGCCGCCATTTTAATCTCCTTCCTACTCTCACCCTCTTTTTCACACACACTCACACACACACACACACACACACACACACACACACACACACACACACACACACACACACACACCCAC
>JBBIGB010303485.1:0-11323 GCA_037577075.1 Alestopetersius hilgendorfi | reverse complement strand
TTGAAATTCAATTAAATAAAGCTTGAAACATTGGGGCGTTCTAAAACTTTTGACCGGTAGTGTATGTTTGACAATAAAAACATCTGCAAAGCGGTAGTTGTGTAAATTAAGTGATGCAACCCCACCCTCAATTATTTTTTAATTCCAGGTTGTAAGGGAACAAGATGAAGAGAATGCCATGGGGGGTGAATACTTTTGCACGGCACTGTATAAGGACCATTTTGAGAAAAATAGTGCCGAGCAGTAGCGCGTCTATAGGCTTCAGGCCAGTATATTGTGTTAATATAGTTTTGATATAAAACAGGTCTCTAAAGCCCAGTGAGATCTACTATTGCTTTAATGAAAATAGTATCGTCTCGCAGATAGGAGCCCTTCCCTGCCAGCTTGGCCAGGGGGCAGAAGAGCGGGCACCCACTGGCGATGTTCATCTCACTGATGGGTCTCTGGAAGGATGTGGAGCTGATGTCGGGCCTGAAGGCGTCGATGATGTGTTCCCGGTTGTTCTGATCCAACAGCATCAGAGTTACCTGAGAGAGAGGAGAATGTATACAGTCAAGCTTGACAGCAGTTAATGGAAGAGTTTGAGAGCCAGTAAAGGCTTTTCTATTGATTATTGAGAAGCGTATGTATAATGTTGAATGTGCCACTTTTTGTTCAAATGTAAATTAAAGCTGAGAAATATTTTTCTCCACAGTGACGCCTCCATCGTCTTATTCTCTTCTGGGAGACGCCTGTCTCATTTACAATCAAGAAGAAACTTGCTGGATGAATAAAAGTAACTAAATCAGAATTTGCCAGGGGTATGAAGAATTCCAGGCTTGACTGTATGTTTCGAGAGTGGAGGCTATTCACCAGGAATTCAAGAGAACGTTAATCACCTTCTGACTGAAAGGCCACTTGAGCAGAGCGTCATATTTGCCCCTCATCACCACGAAGAAGAGAGAGAGGTGAGAACCTCGGCCTGTGCCGTCCCCATTCAGGTACAGCCTCAAACACATCTTATAGCCGTATTTACTGGAGTAGAAGGCTGAAACAGAGACACACAATTAGACAATCCCTTTAGATCAGAGGCATCAAGTCTTCCACAAAGGGCTGGTGTGGCTGTAGGTTTTCATTCCATTCAGGACCACACCTGATTGGTGCTTGTTTAGAATGGTGGGTGTGGCCTAGTGAGTAGGATACTTGCCTCTATACCAAGAGGTCATAGGTTCAAATCCCAAATCCTACCTACAGCATATCACTACTGGGTCCCTGAGCAAGACCCTTGACCCCAAGTTGCTCCGGGGAGACAGACCCCTGTAGTTAGGGCAGTGGTTCCTTATCTGGGGTCCGGGACCACCTTGGGGGATGCTAGAGATCGTAGGGCGAGCGCACAATTGTGTCTGCACTGAGGTTACCAAAATTATATTTGAACACATTCAAAAATGTGGGGAACAACTTGTTTATTGTTATTGATGTTTATTATTGTAATTAATAACAGGTGTTATGTGATGTGCATAGGAATAGCAACAGACTTACCGTTTAAGTTAATGTATGTATAGGCCTGGGTGCCTTATGTGAGGTGTGTATATGTGTACAAGAGTATAAACAAAAGAGTATAAACAAAAATCTACAATCGCTGTTTATTTTTTTGCAAATAAAAGTTTGTAACTAATCACTTTATTCTTTTTGTGTGTCCATGGGGGTAGGAGTTGGGATTGGGGGGGACTGGCTTGTCTTGGACACAGGGAAGGGGGATTCAAGGAAAAAGGTTGGGAACCACTGAGCCAGGGAACGGAAGTCGCTAAAGGCCATAAATGTAAAGAATGAAAACCTCATACCAGTCATACAAGCACTCTGTGGATTAGACCCTACACCCATGCTTTACACTAAAAGGTCAGACACTGACGCACTACACAACATTCTGAAAAAGTTTGCGGAATGAAAGGGGATTTTACTCTGTGATCTCAAACTAAAGTGAAACGCCTTGGATTGACTGTTTGTTTCATTTTGATGAAAACACTGAAATGAAACTACACGTACAATTCCGTTAGAAAGATTAGGTTTCACCTTGAACCAGAACCACAACAGTTTAGATCAAAGAACTGAACTTGATTTTGTCTAGACATCTATGTTTTTAAAATATCAAAGCAAAAACATGCTTTCTTTTTTCACTGTGGTGTTTTCAGATCTAATAAATTGTCAAATCTAGTAAAATTATGCATGAACACATGAACAGTGTGAAACTCTCGGGTAATTCATTTAACCCATTTAATTTATTTAACCCATCTAAGCCATTTAACCCATTCACCAAGTGAGGCAGTGGGTTGTCACCAATGGGGGGCGCCAGGGAGCAGTATGAGGGGACGGTATCTTGCTCAAGAGTACCTCAGTGGTGCCACTGGCCATTCTGGGATTCAAACCCACCGCCTTCCGATCTCAAGACCAACTCCCTAAGCACCAGGCCATCAGCCGCCCCACACATTTCCAAATTCCAAACATCTGAACAGGCTAACTCTCATAGAACCATCTTGTTACCATCTAGTTGAGAACTAAAACACATGATGAACCAACCTGGTGAGAACATGGCAGGGGATCGACCCCCCAGCGCGTCCTGCCTGCGGCGCGAGAAATCCGAAATTTTCCAAACGAAAACGCCGTCGTAGGTGCAGAACTGGAGCTCTCGTAGAGCCTGCTCTGATTCAGACAACTGCAGGTCCCGCATGGTGAGGGTTCTCTCCAGCTGACGCACCTATCACACACACACATACATGCACACAAACACACACATACATACACAAACACAAATGCACACACACAAACATACACACACCCCAACATAAACACACACACACACACCCCAACACAAATGCACAAACACAAATGCACACACACACAAACATACACACACCCCAACATAAACACACACACACACACACACACACCAACACAAATACACAAACACAAATACACCCACACACACAATTAAACACAAACACACACATACACACACCCCAACACAAATACACACACAGACAAACACAAGACAAAGAAAGATCAGCTCAAGATTCTGGTTATAATACAAAGCTTTTAATCCTCTGCAAAAGCACTATATTATTCCTAGAACACACTTTTGAGCCCGAATACAGATTGTGAAAACGAGACGGTGCAGTTCTGTAATACTAAAAATACACAGAGAATTGTCAAAACTTTCATCTGCACCTTCTGTCTTGTTTTCTCGACTGTTTTCAGTCGCCTGGAGCACAAAGCTCTTTTAAAATAAAGAGTGACATTTTCTATGAATTCTCTGAAGTGTCAGAGTAGCCTAAAAGTTTTCTACAAATAACAGAAAGATCCACTCCTTTAAAACAGAGGGACCATTAAACAGAAGTTGAGGATGGGCACGGGGACCTCTAGCTGTGTGAACATTACATGTATTCCCAGAAAAGAGAAACATTTAGTGTCGGATGTCTCTGATGGTGATACAGACATGATGCAGATCTTTAGTGTGGGCTCAGGACAGCCTTGCAGAGAACATGCAGTGTGCAAAAGACATGAATTCTACTACAGGCGAACAGGTACTACAACAAAAAAATGGAAACACCCGTCACAGAGGATGAGCAAGGGATTAATGTAGGGATGCATGGCAGAGACAGCAATGGCTCTTCTGCCAACCACACATGAAAAAGAAAATGCTGGAAGAAAATGCAAAGTAAACTTGTGCTGCATTTCAGAAGTAAAACTGAACAGAATCTAGAGGTTCATCCCGGGCCGAAAGCCGGCTGCATGACGGGGGCAACAAGGGCCTCACACATGACGATCCACCGGTGTTTCGATTTTTTATTTTATACCTGCACCGTTTATACCAGACACAACTTTAATCTGTGTGTGTTTTTAATCTTTAAATGTGTTCCACGGCTTCGTCTCCAGTCGTTACCTACACAAAGATGCAGTGCCTTCTAAAGGACCAACCGTAAGGCCCACGGAACGGCCTGGAACTGTGCGAAAAGAAAGAGAAGACTACGATAAACCTGGCTTAGTGAAGCACTCTTCTAGTATTATTGCAGGGGTAGGGTGATCTGAGCTGCTGGGGACGGGTCGCACCTTGTTGGAGAGGTTCTCGATCTTCTCCTGGTCCAGCTGGTGCTGGCGGGTCAGGGCCTCCAGCCTGAGAGCGGTTCGCTCCACCTCTCGATTCAGCACACACACTATGTTCTCCAGCGCCGTCATCTTCTGCTGCACGCCAGGACCTCCGTCCGTGGTTTGGGCGGCGGCGTGGGCGCCGGGTGGGACGGCGTCTTCAGGCCCCCGGTACAGCCCGAGCCCAGAGTCCTCCTGCCACTCTCCGGCACCTTCGGCCCGAATACGCACGGAGGACAGGACGCCCAGCATGAGCCGCATGTGCTCGATGATGCTGTTCTGCTCGTGTTCGTTCTGCTTGCCATTGTCCACCTGAAAGTCAACAAAACAGTTAACATTTGCTTCATTTAAGGCCATAATTGCTTAATTAAAGGACACATTATACAGTTTTCAAGTCATACTTTCCCAATTTCTGTTTATTTTCTGTAACTGTGTAATCCTCACTAGGGTCACGGAGTCTATCCCAGAGTCTATGTGCGCGAGGCAGGGACTCACACTGGGCAGGATGTCAGCCCACCACACACACACACACACACGGTGAATATAGAATCCCCAATTCACCTGCCTGCATGTCTTTGGACTGTGGGAAAAACCCAGAGATCCTGGAGAAAACCCACACCACCACCAGGAGAACATGCAAACTCTACACACGCGCACACACAAAAGACCAAGACCAGATTCTCGTTCTACCACAGAATTAAATTAAAACTGTTTTTGTTACTATAACACTAATATCATCACTGTTCAAACAAAACCTCATATCTCCAATTTTCTCATATTCTGTTTTCTTTATGAAACCAGCTACGCTTCCAACTGCCTAAAAAAGGTCCAAAATGGTTAATAGTCTTTATATTACCTTACTCTGAAACTTTTGTTTTTTGTTTTTGCAGTTCAGTTACCAGGGTTTATCTAAAGTGCTGTTAATAATTATAATAATAAACTAAACACACCAAGAGTTGAGTATGAAACACATATTATAGCAAATAAATTCACTTCTGTTGCCTCTTTTTCATAAACACAAGTCAATCGTCATTAGGGGAGGCGCCTGCAGAGCCTTTTTTCAGCAGCAGATGGCAGTTGGTCTAAGTCTGAAGTCAGAGAAAGGCTGGGATTAGACTGGGAGGAGAACTGAGAAGATCCTCGTTGGACTGGGATGATCTACACTGCGTAGGTGCTGCTCATTTTTGGTTTATGGCTTCTGCATTCTATTTCCATCACCACTGCATCACTAAGACTTTTACTCCGGTACTTGTACTAAGAATAAGATTTTTTCTGAAAAGACGGGGAAACCCGGCGAACTATGAAAGATCTGCTTGATCTGAATATGAGTCAGTCTTATATTTTTAACATGCGACTGTATACAAAAAGTTAGTTAGGCGGGGACTTTTACAACCCACAAGCGTCTATCTGAGCAAGAAGGAAGCTTATCTGTATTCAAATGGATTCAAAGCATTGGTGCGCTTATGACTATCAGTCACGGAACAGTGAATCAGACACTGAAAATATGATACAAGTCATTTTATAAAGGTAAGTACATTGGAAATAGCAGCGCATGCTTCTGTCACTGTCATTTTTTCCCCACATTAAGTCTTGGAGGCATACCGTGCTAGAGGGTTCTATTCAGTTCATTAACTGGTTTGGTTTTAAACATGCCTCAAGGTACCTGGAGATCTGATTAAGCTGTTTTCATGAGAAGAAGAATCCTTGTGTGCCTTCTGCCTCACAGAACAAACATACATAACCCTTTCATAAGAGCTCAAGACTCAGCTAGCCTAGACCCAAGCTACTAATTATTTCCAATTACATGTTATACGTGTTAATTATGCTGACAAGAGAAGCTGAGGTAATGAGAGTTATTATGTGCAAGCTTTAATGTCACTCGGATCACATTTTTAGCTCCACAGCAACAATCCAACACATAAAACACAAAGAAGACAACTTTAATCCAAAGCTTTTGCTGTAAAACATTTGAGAAGTTTTAATATAAAAGGCTACAGCTTGTTTTACTAGGATGTGTGTTGAGGTCAGCCTCTATCTTGCAGTTAGTGCCAGACGGATAAAACCACCTGATACTAAAAGTTAGATTGTGTCTCTTTGTCTTCAGTTCATGAGTAATTTTCTCTGGGTTCGATGATTGGGATTCTACCGGAGTACAAAAATACCAACCAAAAAGATCGGTTATTAGATTTAAGCTCTCTTAGTGATCAAGAGTGAGTGAATTCTGAAGCAAGTAGCCCAACCTACACTAACCAGACAACCACAAGTGAGACTCATGGAACAGTTTCCAGTTCAAAATTCCACTGAGTATGGGTTTAAACTCCCACATGCTCAAAAAAAGCATACACACCACCGCCCTGCAGCCGATTTCGCTGAATTGACACGCGGACTTGGACTTTGCACACGACTTGCTGTGTTCCTGAAACTGAGAAGAGAAATAAGAGAAATGATTGTGTATCCTCACAAACACAATAGCCTGCACTGTGTCTGTAGAAAGGTCAGGAATCTAGATACGTTAAACATTCTGGTATGACCAGTAACCATTTACCTGTGTTAAAGGATCAGATTTTACTAGAACATTAATCTAGAACAGTCTGTACTAACTTGTATAACGTCTAAACACTGTGGGCGGGTTGGGTCACGTTTCAACACGGCAATCAGGAAACAAATCTATGAAAACGAAAACCAACGGACCTTTTCTCTTGGAATTTTCTTTTTTCCGCAGTCTTTGCACTGCATGGGAAATTTCTGGCATATCTCATCATGCGCCTGTAAAAAAAAAACCAAAAAGTTTGTGGGACAAATTGCTTTATTACAAAATGAAGTATTTCTAAGTAAATTTCCTGCAAGTTTCCCACTTGTGGGACAATCTCTCTTATCTTAAGCAAGCGATTGCATCACTTCATTTCCGGAACACTAAGAGCTGTACGGCATTTCCTCAGAATTGTAGTGCAGTTCACATGTTTGCTGCAGTTACAGCATGACAGCAAGTACGAGCTTGTAAAAAAAAATGTAACTGCAGCTGCCCGTGTAAAATATGCTGACTGTCCTCACACCTACTTGCCACTTTTTTAGGTACACCCACCTTGTACATACTTTCATTTCCCTTTTTATGAAGTTCCTTGATCATACAAGTGCACTTTGTAGTTTGTAGTCCATTTCTCTACACCACTTCTTAGCCCCTTTACCCTATTCATCAACGGTCAGAGCCCCTACCGGACCACCAGTGGTTATTAGCAGTTGCACATATTATTAGGGATGAGTATAGTTGGGATTTTAAACGATTCTGGTTCTTATCGATTTCCTATTTTGACACAAAGGTAAAACCAAAAAAACAAAAAAAGACGACGACAACTGTTCAATGCTAGAATGGCTGACAGCGTCAACTGACGTAATTTCCTCAGAATCAGAATTGCGTCTATTGGAGCAGCAGCAGCTCTGTAAGAGACATATGGGTGTGGTGTAGGAACATGGACACATACTGTTTTTGTACTGTTGTGCTTGAGACACTGGAATCAAATTCTACAACAGGCTCTGAGTCCAAAGTTCACTGGAAACTTGCTGTATCTGCTGGCTGCAGCATGGATATGTGCCGGCAGGCTGCAGGGTAAAGGGTATTTTCGATTCGGTTCTTATACGACGCTCACGCCCACTTGCTTTACACTGTTAGCCTTGTACTTACAGACTACGTGGGTGAACTAGTTTGATGTCAGAAAAACTCCTAAGGTCTCTTGTATAAAGTTCACCACGAGTCAAAATGAACAGGCGGTTTTACTCTTGCATCAAGGGAACAAGTCACACAGCAGACCAAAGTCTTGTTCAAAGTCTGCTAGTCTAGCTGAGCTAGCATATGCTAGGCATACGTGACAACCATACATGGTTACTTGTCTTAAGCGTTGCCTGTAATCAATCTAGTGCAAGAGAAACTGAAATAAGGAGGACTCCATTACATCCTGACATTCCAGGCCTGGTCACGATGTCCTTTCCCATATCCTCTCTGTACACAAAGAAGAAAAATCCTCCCGAAAAAACATTTTCCTCTGAGTATGTAAAATATGTCACCCAGAGTTCAGTGAAAAGTCCCTAAACTACACACACACAGATATATGAGATACATTATGGACGGTTCGTTGTTCAATGATTATAAGGAGAAGGTTATACATAAGGATGAAGTATGGGTGCTTAAACTTAAAAAAGACTTAAAAAGAATAACAATTCTCCCAACATCTGGTTACGTGTGGTGGAAGATTATGCAGTGAGGCAGTTTTCCTTTTCCTGTTTCTGAGGCTTAGTCGTGTTTTTATGATTTCACAGCTCTGTTTGGATCAGTAAGTGACTAGGGTGTGTTTCGACTTACACCAAAATTCAGATTACGTCACTGTTGAGGGAACGGATCTATGGCGTATTTTGAGGACCCCCTGTATTTATGTACTATTCTAAACTGTACAAACAAGACCTTCAGTGCTGCCAATAAGTATTTGACTCAAGGAAAAACTTGCTTTATACACAAAATTTTTCTATTCCTTCACAGGAACAGAACCTCATCAGATGTAAAGTCTTTATAGATTTACCTTAATGTCTTTGAAGCTGAAGGAGACCTTGCAGTACTTGCAGTTGAGAGTCCGGGCCTCACATTCTCTCTCATTATGACGATCTTTGTCGGTAAGTAGGATAAACATTTGACATGCTTCACACTTGACGCGCTCAAATTCACACCGGCCTTCATGCTGCACCTGGGGAAACACACATTTATTCATTATGAGTGGATTAGAACTGGCAATAATTTTGTTTTTGTCGTTGTTACAGCATTGGGGAACTTTCTCCAGTTCTGTGGAAACTGAGGATAAGCTGTACCAGCGTAAACTATTTTAAAATAGTTAACATGCAGCCACTGATGAACTACCAACATAAATAAACAAACAACTGGTGTACTAAATGAGGCTGGTGTACTAAAATATAAAACTTTGTACAAGTTGAATGTAATCAAAAGTTACACAAAAAGTGTCTTTAATTACGTCATTATAAACCGATGTCACGTATTGACTGAAACTGAAATAAACGTTGAACTCTAAACTGTCTTTCACCCAAAAAATGCAGAATATTTATTAATTAAAAATATTTATATTTTGGAGAGATCCACCTTCAGTAGATGGGGTGTCGCTGCTTTGCAGTTTAGCTACTAGTTTAACTAAAGCTCCTGTTTAGATTATCTAAACTTAAACTCATGACAGACAATATTTTGTAATTAATGATGACACGAATGAAATTAAATTGTTCTCTGAATACCATTAGATAGGCTATACTATAATGAAACATTCGTAGTCGCGACTGCTCGCACCTATATTTTCAAACAGAAGATGTAACGGTTCTCGTTTGTGTTCGTTATCAGTTTGTTTGTTTATTTGGTCATTTTATGTAAGATTTACGGGAGCAAACAAAGGCAAAATTGTATACAATGATTTTATATAATAAGATTTTAAACAATAGGGATACGTTTTATATAACAATTTTATATAATGATCTAGAGTTGGTGACCTAGCTAGCTAGCAGAAACGGATGCAACAGTAATCTAACTACATTACGTGCTAATTAGCTACAGAGTAAGATCCTTGACCTGTTTTTCATTTTTTTATTTACTCTGGAAGCTCAGCCACAGTCATGTGAAATTGGACTGTAAACGACAAGCCAATCATAAGGCACTAGATTCTGCTGTAGAAGTTGAAATTTTAAGGCTCATTTCCGTAAAAATGGCCTGTTTTCATGAGATTTTTGACCATCCTGAGCTTCCCATTTCCTTACTTCGGCTTGTCCTATGATTCACATTAGATTCACGTGGTCCTTGTTTGTCTCTCTTTATTTGAGCCACCTTGATCATCAGGCTGACGGCCGTCCATCCTCATGATTGCCCTCTCGCTCCTTCCCTTTGTGTCGTTTGACTGATTGTGCTTTCTTTCCAGTTCTGGTTTCTGTTCCCAGTTTACGTCTGTTGAGTCATGGAAGTTCCTTAAGCTCTTTGTTGCGTAGTGTATTCATTCAGTTCACCATCTGACCGGTCCCTAATACTTGTGGGTATTTCCATTGTCTGCTGCGTTGGACCATGTGTGTACAAGGTGTGTAGGCCTCATTCATCAGGAGTGCTTGGACTGCCCTCACTGAAAGTTCCACGATGAGGCCTTGCTTGGTGCTTGTATGCAGACTGGCCTCATTCTGGTTCCTCGCTGGTGGAATGAGCTGCAGAATTCTCCTCTATCTTCAAAAACCATCTGTTCAGAGAGCATCTCCTCTCCTTAAACTTCTTGCATGACTTACTACTTTGGATAAAGGCGTCTGAAATGAATGTCATGTAGTGGCTGCTTGTCCTCCTCATTAAGACCTGTCCTGTGAGATGCAAAAAACCCTGGTTCCAAGATGACCTCAATGGCTCGGACCTTGTGTATTTCTTTGACAGATGTGTTTGTCCCTGTAAGTGTTTTCTGTAACAGGCCTTAGCCCATCCGAACCCTGTATATGTCAGTGTGAGGGGCCAAGCCTGTCTGATCCTCTTCCGAATCCTGGGTGTGTTTCTGTAAAAGCTTTGCATCAGTTAAATCAGATCCAAATATCAGGGCTGGGGACAGTAACGGTGGGCGGCCATTAGAAGCTGTCCTTTTTTCTGTTTTGGGTTTTGTTTAGGGAACTATTATTATGAAGGGTGAACGGGGTTATGTTATAAGTTACAGCTGTGTATGTGTTAAGTTCTTGTGTGGTTATTGGTGGTTGGGTTTTAGTTTATGGGTATTTAAGGGGGTTGTGTTTTGTGTTCAGGTGTCGGTCAACCATCGTCTTTGCCTTGAGTTCCTCCTGTCTCTTTTGTTTAAAGAAATATATAGTTTTTGAGTTTGGCTCCCAGGCCAGTTTTGGTTCATATCTGTTGTGAAGAAATTTGTTGAGAAGGTATTTATTTGTTTATGTATTACATTTTATTTATTTAAATTTGTAAAGAAAATTTGTTATGAAAAAAATATATTAAAGAAAATTTGATTTTTGTTTGTATTTGCTGTAGGGTTGCCACTATCATATGTCACTATTATAAAAGTAAACAGGGAAAGTAACTACCACATTACATTAAAAAAGTTGAATCAAATTTTTTTGTGTCATTGTCATTGACTACATGCTGCAGCTCTAATTTTGTGTTATCTGGGGAAAAAATCGATATTAAAAAAATCGG
>JBBIGB010303476.1:0-11324 GCA_037577075.1 Alestopetersius hilgendorfi | reverse complement strand
TAAGCACTGATGTACGTCGCTCTGGATAAGAGCGTCAGCTAAATGCCGTAAATGTAAATGTAAATGTAAATGTAAAATATATCAGACCACATTTTTGTTTATTCTTCATTTAATACTTTTCAATAGGTTCAGTTCAGCTAATAAACAGTAAGTAAGCATTAAAATGTCCAGATGTGTGTTCTCTATAGAGGATGTGTGCTTAATTTAACTCAACAAAACAAAACGATTTTATGAGTTTCACAATAAATTCAATTTGCATTTACAATGCCTCAAGAGTTACGAGCTGCCAGTTATGGAGAGCTAGAGTTCATACTGAATGAGATGCTTTTGTTTCTGCTAGAGGTAACTGCCACCCTAAAGGTTAATGACCTAAAGCAACCAAAACAAAATGGCAAAAATGCATTGACCACAACTGCTGCCGCAACAACATACTCTTCTCCTTCAAAAGGTGAACATGGCAGCCGATCTCACTTATCTCCTAATGAAAGATCTGGCACTGAAGCGTCGGGTTTATAACTCAGAGGTACATTCTGGCAAATTGCAGCGAACAGAAAACTGGCAAAGTTGAGATGGCAGTTGAAGCGCTGGGTGTTAATTAACTTAACGATGTAATCAAGACGGCCTGGCCCCAGAACTCACTGTAATGCTTATGGACCCATGAAATCGCTTCTCTGTCAGTTATTGGGTCAAGCGCAATTCTTATAATCAATATGGGAATATATTCATTTCACCCGATTAATGAAACGCATTCTCAATAAAGCCGCAAGCATAACGCCGGCATCACGCGTCGTTTTACATCTTTATTATTTTACAGTTGACTACGAGGGGTCTTCAGTATAATTCACATTCAGTGGTGGGTCACTTTGTGTTCTTCCTAAGGGAGTTTTCTGAACAGTGTACGAGTCACTTCATCTTGAAAGGATGTCTATTGACAAAATCTCCAAATCTCCAAAGAGTACTTTCAGTGTGAGTTAATGTAACAAGCTTTCTCTTTTTGGACCATTTCTGATGCTCCATTCATTGTGAAATTTTTCACAGCCTGTAAAACCTAGCATTTTCAAATCATGTCAAAAACAAAATATTACAAAAAGGTTTAGTTCCTGCAGGAAGGATATGTAGTTCTTCTCTGTCTGTGAAATGTCAGCAGACAACTTGCCTTCAGGAAGGAGTTTAATGTTTAAAACCCTCAAAGGACCCTCTTAGAGTAAATGCCTTGACTTCTTCTTCTTCTTCCTTTTGATTAATAATGTCTTGTAGCTGACTGACATGACAGGAAAAAGTGCAGACTCGACACTTTCAGCTGTTTCCTCCATGTTCGCCATTAGAAGTTGTTTTATTGTGCTTTGAATTATAAGTAAATACAGACTTGTTCAGCATAAGGAAAATTGTTCCACTGCATTTTTGCCACTTGAATGTGGGCAATAAATGCAGAATGTGATTTAGAGGGAGCAAATTCAGTAGCAAACTCTGTAAATGATATTTTATTACATGTACGTATATAGGAAAACCATAAGAACTTTTCTGCAAATTAAAGCCTTCACTCTTTTGTGCTTTAGCAGTAAATTTCAGTGAAGTTCTCTGCTCCAGGATGGTTCACATTAATAATATGTGAATGAATCTAATGCACTCTCAGTCAGTCTATCATGTGCAGATATTCTAGGGTGAGTTTAAGGTCCAGTGCTATTTTCGGGCCTCATTATGAGTGGCATTAAGCAGAAGTCATGGATGCGCTTGGGAGAAGACCCCAAGTCCCCTGACCCAGGCTTGCCATAGAGGTGTCAGAAAACAAAACACTGCTCAAAATTCAACACAAAATGTACATTTAAATTAAAGTATTTTGCATCTTTGTGAAGCCTGCATTTTCATTGATGTGTACAGTCATTATAGCTTTGGTCTAGGTAGGATCATGACACTGCTATCAGCAGCAGGCTGATGCCAAAACACTGTGGAACAAAAGGGAATTCATGAAATGTATCTCAAAAAACAAACAACAAAAACTATCTGTGTTTGATGGTCAGCCAATCCAAGCATGTTGTTCTGGTGCTGAAAACTAAGAGCTGGGCAGAATGTCCAAGAAACGCTGCCATGAATGAAACAGATTTATATCGAAATCAATACATCTTTATGTTGTGCATATTGATCATATACTCACTGATTTACATTTACATTTACAGCATTAACCAGATGCTTTTTATCCAAAGCGACTTCCATTCCCTAACTACAGGGGGCAGTCACCCTAGAGCAACTTGGGTTTAAGGGTCTTGCTCAGGGACCCAAGATAGTTCAAATCCTGAAGATAGGATTTGAACCCATGACCACTTGGTCCAGAGGCAAGTATCCTACCACTAGGCCACCACCACCCCATTTAGAGAACTCTGTAAAAAAGTGTTCAGTGACTGTAGCCCATCTGTTAATACAGTTTATCAGCCCCTTCAACCTTATTTGCCATTGATCAGTTTCTGAACAAACTGTGCATTGCAAGTTCAGTTATCTTTTCTAATTATGCACCAGCAAGGTAGAACCACAAAGAAGGTGTCACTGTGGTCAGTAACCAGTGAGTATATAGCTATGCTACTGATGTGAGCAAATACGACATTTCTGTCTAATGAATGTCGGATATTTTTTCTGTGGATGATGCATTTATGCTATGCCTGATGTTCTCTTGGAATTCGATAACAAGATAAAACACAATGAGGTCAGTGGAGTCTCGGAATGATCACAGTTATGGCCAAGACTGTGGATGTTATGTAGATGGAGGGATACATTAAAATGCCTGTGCAGTGAAAGTAGCGGTATTAGAATGTGCAGCAGTAAGGCTGTGCATGGTCTAATTACGCAATAAGACACTGAGGTAGAAGGCATGGAGTGCAGCCTCAGCAGAGGTTTTGGCATTACAACACACATGGCTGCGCGCGTTGTGGCATGACACCATCAATCTGAGTCTGGAAAGCTTCACACTGATCATACTAAATGATTTCATGGGATTAGTTTGACCCATAATGCTTCTAAGGAAAAAGTAATTTAAATTCAGCTGTACCCCGACCCATCTGGATTGGAGCTGCTGGCACTAACATTAAAGCAATTGTTTGGCTCAAAATGAAATTCCTCCCCAATTTAGGGCAATTTCAGCCTTTATCAGGCATTCACTTTAAAATAAAGGCCTCCCAAGTGACACAACTGCCTAAACATCGACCACTTCACTGAGTTTTGAGTTGAAACCCAGTGATTATCAATGTGTGAATATTTTATGATGAACAGAAATGATCCAAAATGACTCTGGTAAAAGAGCTATTTTAGAGACAGCTATGAAATGTGGTTTGTTAGTCAAAACACATTTGGCGTCCAAAGTTTTCTATCTTACTTTTGGACTAGAAAGGCTAATATAGCTAATATAAGTTTGGCTTTGACAAAACTATACGTCTTAAACAACAGACACTTGCCTTAAACCAGCTCTTTTCCTTTTATCGGACAGTTTGAGTCCAGTGTGAGACTGAAGTAACTGAACTAAAGTCTCTAAACTCAAACCCTGAACATGTTTTGGCTGCTCCACTACATTCGGAGTGAGGTGAATATTGTGTGCATTTGATTTTTGGCCAAACCGCAGCATTAAGGGTTTCTGCCGCGGCCGTTTTGTTACGGCAGGGCTCAGCAAGTGGAGGGCCCTCCTCCTTCATCTCCTAATCCCTCTCATCAGAGCGAAAACAAATCCACACAATTTGCGGCAATAAGAGGATTTGAGGGGGTGGCGTTCGGGGAGGGCGCTTGGTTGAGCGGCGGCGATGGCGGTCGGCGGAAGGGGGGTGTATGTTGCTGAACAGCATGCTTTCAAAGCGGGAACAGGGAATGGACGAGTTCCTCAAAAAAAAAAAACATTCTCATGTTTGCAGCAGCCAGTTGTTCGGGGAGGATTTGTTTACTCACTTATTTATTTATTTCTCACGGCAGGCGATGGAGTGACAGACGTGTAAGGAAGCGGGAACTTCTCTGTCTTTGATGGCACAGTTCTAGAAAACTGTTTGATGGGCAAAACATCGTACCAGGTGGTTGATTTTCTTTGAAGGGCATCAGTCATAAAAATGATGCTTCACGAGGACAGATGCACCAAGACATCATGATGTCTTGCTTGCTATTGTCATTAGTATCCTCACTACTAATGACAATAGCAAGCAAAGTCCCTTCGAGCTGAACGTCAAATTGTCTAATAGTCAGTTTGAAGCAACTGTCACAAGACATAAATGATTTTTTTTCTTTTTTTTTCTTGAGTTATGTCTGGAAAATTGCTCAGACTGTCCTGAAACTTAGTTTCCTCAAATTGGAGAAAAGCATCTGCCGTATGTATGTAATCTACTGTAACAATTGCAAAGAAAGCAATGGTTCAAAATCATATTTTATAGATGATATTTTATAGAGCTAATGTTTTTTTCTACTTATATATGTAAACAATATATGTTTACTATATTGGTTGTTCATTTATACATACATACACACATTCATACATCTATATTCTACATATCTATATTCATACATATAATTATATTTATAAATAATATAAACATATATGTAGAAAAGTATTATATATATTTGCTAACATTTATCTTATAGTCATAAATATAAATCCATATCACGTATTCATATTGTAGATTTATTATTGTATATTATATTTGCTCAGTATATTGTTTATTGTATCTTTTAATCACTGTTGTTGTTTTTATAGTGTTGTACTTGAGAGACACCATCTACCAGAATCAAATTCCTTGTATGTGTTCGCTCACATACTTGGCCGATAAAAGCAATTCTGATTCTGATTATGACAGTGACAATGTTGAAATACGAAGAGGGTGTTATTTTTTTTATTATTATAAGATTCATTCAAGATTACATGCATTACGTTTTTCTTCAGTCTTTTAGTTTTTGGCTATATGAATGTCTAACGAGTCACCACACCCACTGTGCATGTTATCTACAGTATGTAGATGTACAGCTCTTGTCCAGTGCTCTCTGGCATTAGCATATACAACCTCTCTGCTCTCTGCTGGCAATTATGCTCATATAGTTTTACATAAAATGCATCTTAACCTTGTTTTTTCTATTCCTAAAAAATATCCATCCATTTACTGAGCAGCTTATCTTTAACCATCACAGAGGTGCTGGAGTCTATCCCAGATGTCAAAGGGTGAAAGGCAGAGAGAAATCCTGGATGGATCATCAGTTCATCACAGGACACACATTCACACACACATTGCCTGTTCAGCATCTCTAGTTCACCTGACATGCATGTCTTTGACCTGTGGGAGGAAACCAGAGACACAGGCAGAACATGTAACGTCCACACAGAGAGGACACTCAGCTGCCCAGCTGGGAATCAAACCCAGGACCTCCCGGCTGGGAGGTAACAGTGCTAACCACTGTGCCATCAAGCATAAAAAATAGAGATTCTGTCAATTTTTGTGGAACGTCTACAATTAGAGTATCTGTCAGGAAGTAACTCTAAATGACATCTGAAATAATAAAAAATAATAAAAACAATACAAATAATCAGAAAATGCAAAGTACATGGTTGTTAGGAAACCAGGTTTTGGATTCGGATAATTTGGAAAAATCTACTTTTTTGAATACCAAGTATTCAAACTGGCAATCTCTTGATTCTCTTCATTTAGTGCACGGCTTCTTGACCATCTGCTCTCTCTCCCCATTTATCACCTCAACCACAATAACGGAGTTTTTAAACAATCAAAACTTAGCCTCTTATCAGCCAATCAAAATACACTGTACTGAATATTAATGGGCCTTATGACACTGGAATCGTGCCAATATTTCAAAAACTGTAGGAGGAGAAGAGGCGACAGATTCCAGCTATAGAACGAATAATAATAAAAACAAAAATTAAACATTTATGAAGAACAGTAATTTCTGATTCACTCACACTAAAAAGTAATTATACAATTTCTTGAAAAATAGCACATTTTATTCTGGGCAGTTGTATCTGTAGACCTACATAATTAGGCTCCATATAACCATCTAGACAAGTCTATGTGTAATGAATTATTAAGAGCAGTCAATGATGTGTTGGGAAAATCTCACACCCAACTATTTTTATATAGTGGTAAGTCTGTATATGAGCGACAGGCAGAACATGTCATGAGCAAGATTCTCTCAGTAGATACAGTACAAACTCTCAACCACCACTGCTGCCACGCTACTACTGCTATTCTATTCTGTGGTCAGGATGGAAGAGGCAGCCATCGATCTTACTCTCAGATTTGGAAGCAGCCCATCAATATCTCCAAGTGAGCTGTTGCCATTCCCCAGAGAGCTGAAAAGCCCTCATCCAAGTAAAATTACCTTCTTTTCCTGCAAAAACGGGGCCTTGCTAAATGTAAGAAAGTTCACAGCGCCTCACTTTTATTCCGCTGTCTCACCAGCTCCATTATAACCAGGCAGCCACATTAGTGCTTTATTCTCCTTATCTAGAAGGAAACAAAAGAAGGCAAGAGAAATGAACTAATGTGCCTGTAGCCGGCCTCGTTGCATTATTCTGGCTGAAATATTTAACATGCGGCGCAGAGAACACATGTCAAGCAGGATGAATGACTGAACGATACGTTCTTTCTGATAGAGGACGGGCAACACAATATAACCACGACTCGGAAAGCGATGGCAGATACGTTGGAATAATAATATAAAGGCTAGAGAAGCCTGAAAGTCAATTTATTTTTTATGCTTATTCTTTTGTAGTTTTTCTGTCAGAGGATGCAAAAACAATTACGAGCATGAAATGGAAGGGTGTGATAAATATTGTTAACATGTAAATCCTAGACTAGCCTGAAAACCAATTTGCTTGCTTATTTATTTATTTATTTATTTATTTATTTATTTATTTATTTATTCGATTGCTTTAGTCTGATAGAAAATGGCTATGAATTATTAGCATGAATTGGAGGGCTGTGACAAATAATGTATTATGACAGGATAGAGCGCTATAAAAGACTCTTGTCATGTTTCTCCTCCATATCTTCAAGCCACTGAAAGCAGTGGCATCCGCAGACTTCCATTTGTAAGTACTTTTATTTAGCACAAAGGAAATAGGCACGAGGGCCAGAAAACTAAGAGATCGCACGAATAAAAATCAGCATGATGGTGGACCGACACTGAGGTCCACCACAAATGAACTTAAATACAAAAAACTCTAACCTCCAAACCAATAGCAACTCATCTGATTTTCCCTGAGCACACTGTCAGCTGAAACACATAATGTAAACAAACAAGACTGCATGCTCCGGCCTTCACAATAAAAGTCCAAAACTCAAACAAAACAGAAAAGGGCGGCATCTAGTGGTCGCTTACGCGACATGACAACTATTGAGCTCTTTACTTTTTTTTAATTAACTATGTTTTTAACTGAGGACACTTAAACACTGTTAGCGAAAAGTGGAGTTTAAGACCAACAATGAAAAATAAAACTGTGTTTATTTTTCTAATAGAGGATAAATATATACATTGATAGCATGAGTTGAAAAGCTGTGTCAAGTATGACAACACAAGAAGGGAAAAAGAGCCTGAAAGGCTATTTATATAAATTATTATAATAAACTGGAAGGTTTTTGTAACTGTTTGATCGGAGACAATGGCTCTTCCACAAGCCTGGTTATGGAAAAGCAGCTCATATAATGGATGAATGAATGAATGAATGATTTTTTCATCTAGTCATCTAATGGCATATACAGAGATCTTTGATTGGCATTTTTATTGCGAATTGATGGTTTCAGTTCTAAGCAACAAGGGCAAAGAATCATGTTGCACATTGCAACAGGCCTTATAAACCTGTTCTATATTTTGATGTGGACACAGAATATCCTGTATTATTTTGGCCGAGTTTATTTGCTCGTGTTTACATCATGTGAATGCCTTCTCAGGGAAATTGCTTCGAAGGCTTATTGCAGTCTCCTTTGATATCTATTGAAAATAACAGTAACAGTAAATAAGTCCATAACAATTACATAAACAATATTTTGTGCAGCGCCAGCTAAGATGCCCATTCTTATGCTTTCTGCCAAAAAAATAAATAAAACAAAATCACAACGATTGCAATAGTCACAATACAATAGTATATCTGACACCGTACCTCAGTGGGACGGACCAGTATTGGCCTGGCCATGATATTATGGTGTGAAGAATCAGACTATCATGCAGAGATAATTGCATAACTGTTGCTATGCTGATGAGTCTGTAAGATGCAAATTTACATGACAAATGCATTTATGAGCAAATGCTTTATATTTAAGGGAAAATTCTTTACAGGACTGATCATTTGAGGTCATCACAAACGACATTACTGTGATGTTCTTTCTCTCAAGTGAATGGCTGGCAATTCAATGAACATCGTAAATAAAAATGAATACAAAAAACCAAAATAGAGCAACATAAGTATGATAACTCATCATATTACAAACAGAACTGTTTTATTTAAGATACATATTTTTTCCTTATGATATATTAAAGTTACTCAAATGTGCCCAGAAGGAATCAGTACTGAAATATGTATATTTTCCTTCCTGATGCATCCTTTTGCATATCAGTATGTCACATGTATCAGTATCAAGTAATCAAGTAAATTAACCTTTAATTTTAATATAACAGTGTATAAATAACGATGAAAAATTAAGTATTACATTTATATTTATTTATATAACTATTACATTTTAATTTATATTTTATATTTAATTAAATGTACTAAAATTAATATATTTTTTATTTTTGCTACTACTACTACTACTACTACTACTAATAATAATAATAATAATAATTATTATTATTATTATTATTATTATTATTATTATTATTATAGTAAAATCATGATGAAGAGGCACATGAGGCTTGTATTTGTATTTGTACTGGTATTAAAATTCGTCATGTTAGTCTTCACATTACTGAGACCCCAAAGAAAATGATATAAATGCAAAGCAGGACATTGTTGAATGCTCTTAGTAAGATAACTTAAGCCTTAAACCTTAAACCTGTTCAACTGGAAACAGTGCTACTGCAGAATTCTTACCTTTTGCTTCAGTTATCCAGTTCCCTTAAGAAATATTTGTTTGTGAACTAAAACGTTGTGGCCACTTCAGGGAGAACAGTCAAGATTCAGACGAGCTATTATGTCTGACAGAATGTGTTTATGTGCGATAGCCCCGACTAAAAATTAATCTCACTAAAAGATGCAAATGAGAGCGTTCACATTACCGTCAAACTTGATTATAAAACCAAATATCATAAATTAAAATCCAATTGGAATATTCAGCAAGTTCGGAATCCTCTACAGACACAGATGTATGCAAAAGTTTCAACACTCCTGATCAAATGACCCGTTTTAGTGATTTTCTAAGTGAAAATATGGGCATGTCCTCCATATGGAACACTAATATTGACTTAGTTTCTATTTATCTACTGAGTTTAATATGTTAAAAAATCTATTGTGTCCCATCAGCATTAGTGAGTGTGGGGGTGATTCAGCCAAAGGCTTTGGCTGGATTTTTGTGTTTCAGAGACTGCAGTGTGTGTTAGAGGGTCCACCACTACCTCGTCTTTAAACTGAAAGAGACAGAGTGAGTGACAGACAAACATGAAGCCTCAGGCACTGCTTTTTAGCCCCTCCCTTTCCCTACACTGGACCACCCCCGGAGGCCCTTGCCAAACCCATTTAGAGCCACACAAAGGCTGAGAAGCTTTGGACCCTACTCCATCACAACACATTAAAAAAGGCTCGCATAACACTCTGAATAACATTCAAACTAATTGACATTTCCCCTCAAGTCAGTGCGTACAGCAGAAGGTAATAGCTGTGGGATGAAGTGCACTTCAGTTACAGTTAAGGCAGGACAGACTGCGGCGCATTTGCCAAGAGCTTTTCGGGAGGAGAGAAGTGGACGAGCGCAAGGTTCATTAAATCGAGAAAAAAACTGAGTAGAAACGATGCGCTACTCCCTGCACAGAGCACTATTTTGGGAGTGTGCCATTCTGAAGTGGTGTCCAAAAACAGCAGAGTGCACTCTTACAATCCCAGTGCACAACCAGGGCACCCAAGCAGACACTGGACACCCATGATAATCTTAAATGATCAAACGTGTAACATTTGCAGA
Organism: Alestopetersius hilgendorfi; assembly: GCA_037577075.1. Classification (NCBI taxonomy): domain Eukaryota; kingdom Metazoa; phylum Chordata; class Actinopteri; order Characiformes; family Alestidae; genus Alestopetersius; species Alestopetersius hilgendorfi. Next base: position 1,191 of record JBBIGB010303476.1, on the reverse strand, counting down.
AGAAATCATTAAGTTTCCAAACGTTTTACTGGTTTTTGCTACGAAATTCTGGTGGTCTGGTGGTTAAGAAGGTTGTGGGTTTGATTCCCAGGACTGCCAGCGGCATCACTAAGGTACCCTTGAGCAAGGTACCATCCACACACACTGCTCCCTGGGCGTTGTGTTCCTGGCTGCCCACTGCTTCACTTGGTGAATGGGTTAAATACAGAAAAAGAATTTCATATTGTTTACACTGTGCTGTGTTCACACGTGACTATATGGGCCACTACACTTTACTTAATAAACTTCTGCAGCAAAGTATAAATGATAGGTCCTTCAGAGCCAAGCTGTAGAAAAACACTGTGTTTTCTTTCAAACCTCTCTTCCACCAGTAGGGAACGGGTCTTAAACCCTGTTCCATTCAGGATTCTGGGAACCTAGGTGCCATCTAGCAAAGCAGGCTTCATTATCCAGCAGTTCTGAATGGAGCCGATGTACTCACAGATGCGTCTTTAGTGGAGAGTGTTACCCAATGGAAGTAAACAGGATAGCAGATCATGCTGATCACCTGCAAACTTTTGTTCTGCTATTGCAGTGTTTTCAGCTAAAAAAACAAACAGGGACCAACTACAAATAAAAAGAAGACGTAACTGCAGGAACTGTAGTATAGACACACCCACTGATGTTGCCACATGCACAGATATTTTACAGCTGGGAAGCAACTTTTCAGGCGCTTTAACAGTTCAAAATCTGGAGCATGAACCAGAACATAACTTCTCTGTTGGTGGAAAAGGGTGTAACCATTCACAAAATTCAAAATTAAAAAACGGATACTTATTACAATACATTCTCTGATAATAAAGATAAAAGAACATTTTAAGTACCATTCAAATGTATAAGTAAACCCAGTCTTTTTAGTGTGGATGCTTATATAAGCCCTTCCAACCTATACACGCTCAGTGCCTACATTTGATCCTCGTCAGTGGTTTCCACATTAAATCCTTCCACAGGAGGCATATCAGTGATGTAGTTCACAACTTCTATCAATACCGCATTGAAATAGAAAATGAGAAGAACCTTTAACCCTCCTATTCTCCTTGGGGTCAATTTGACCCCTTTCAATGTTTATCACTCAAAATGAATAGTTGCCTTTGTTTTGTTTATGAGAGGGAAAGGGGGCGGGGTCACCAACATCAATCATTCTGGTTCATT
>JBBIGB010303427.1:0-11325 GCA_037577075.1 Alestopetersius hilgendorfi | reverse complement strand
ACACACACACACACACACACACACACACACACACACACACACAACCACACACACACACACACACACACACACACACATTTATTATGCACAACTGTATAGGTATTCCAAATGACTGTACAGTATCACTCACTGATTTTTGCTGAATTTAACATACTGGGGAAAATGAAAATGCAAATATAGCAGCATCTTATATATATATATATATACACACAAAGTACTGTGCAAAAGTCACATGTGATATGTAGATGTTTAGATGAGCAGTAACTGTTTTTTTCACAATAAATAACTAAAAGAAAATAAATACAAATAACTTTATACAGTGTGTTCCTTGTAGAAGTCCAGTATTACTACAAATCTTGAAACTTTACTGACAGAAACATGCTGTTGCACAATTTAACCTAAGACTCTTGCACAGTACATTTATATATATACACACACACACAAAGACTGTACATATGATGATATGATGACCTCATTTACAAAGCTTGGGTGACCTCATTTAAAAAGGGAAACTGAGAACCACTGCTATAAAGCACATGTGGAAAACAGAACTTGTTGATCACCTTTAGGGCAGCGCTGCTCCCCACTGTTTCCCTTCTGCAGGCCGTAGAGTCAGCTGAGTCCACGCTCACTGAAAGCCCACTGTTTTCTCTCTGCAAGAAAACCTTCAGGGAAATCAGAGACATGTTGCTTACAACGACTGTGAAGTTAATGAGTGAAAAATCAGGTAACAGGGTAAAGACTTTAAAAGCAATGACTTTTCTCTTCCTTCACTCAGCCACACCTGGCCGAATGCTGTAAACAAACCCAGCAGGCCTGATTTACACGTTCATTATGCCTGCTGAGCTGTTTCCATAACGGCTCCTTTTTCATAACACTTTACAGAGTGAAGCTCTAAAACTCATTTGTATAAATTAATTTGTCATCACAGCAAAACTTAAAATAGCAATTTCCACCTTAAAAAGGGGGAAAAGGCTGGATTCTGTCACATGTCCCTACTTTTTTAATGTAGCTCATCCCATCCTGCATTAACCCTTAGACATCTAGAGCTGTTCTTCTGATAGACATTCAGTTATCTACAAAGTGATATATGTCCATTTACATGAATAAAAAATGACATTTAATTTTGGTCTGAAAGTTCAGAATATTAACAATGTGAATATAGATGAACACATATATGTATATGCAGCAACTTTACAACCTATGGATGGGGGGTCTACAACCCCCACACATTCTCGCAGTTTTTGTTTAAAAGTTTAAAATCCTGGCTTTATGATAACACACCTCAAACAAATTCAGTTACATTTTAATTAATGGTATATTTTTTCCAGATGAACTGAAGGAAAAATAATGTAATCACCTCATAATTCCCAACAGTTCTACAGCAAATACAGACACTAGTATACAGAATCTGCAGTTAAAGAGAGTGCCTGCAGACCTTAACAAGCTGTTGAACTCGGCTAATTGAAAACAAACACAGCTCAATGAGAGAGTCGTCAACTGAAACAACGAAAAGGATCATAAAGTCCTTTAGGAAGGAAATCCATTATGTGGCATAAGATCCTGGTTGTCAGCTGTGAGTTCCAGGTTTTAAAAGAAAAAACAAAAGGGTAGAGCAGGAAAAACTCTCTACGGGAAAAGCACTAGCAAAGCTTTTAAAACAAATAAAAATGAAACGGAAGGAAATATAAGTCAGTGTTTGTGATAGAACATTAAGAAATTGGCAGAACAAAATGGAATGTATCCTGAAAAACGAAGGAAAAGCGATAAGGAGCCATGAAGTGTAGACGGTTATCTTCACTAATTAATCATGAATCTGCATCAACAAATGAGATGATTTTGGAACTTTTCTCTGGAGCCATTCCAAAGAATCACATATTGAAGACAGCCTGAAGAAAACGAGCAAATTGTTTAAGAGCTGGGGCTGCAGGTCGGGTAAAGGAGCCAAAAAGATTATCGTTACCTCTACAGTTAATGCCCTGGTGGACACTTTTCTCATTCCGTCAATAGAAAACAGGTTTGGAGGATGATGATCATCTTTCAGGATGATGATGCATCTCATCACAGAGCAAAGAGTGTTAAAGCTTTTCTTCAGCGAAGGCAGATCAGCTAAATGGTGCAGCCAGCAAACACTCCCCATCTCAATCCGGCTGAATATTTATAGTGGAAAAAAATGGTTCAGGATGAGGCTCCATCCTGCAAAGCTGATCTGTCAACAGTTACTGCAGAAAGTTGGAGCAGTTTGATGGAGAAGATTGTTTTTCATTAGTGAAGGCCACGCTTCACTACAACTTGTTGATTTTTGTTGAATCATTTTTCCTCTACTTGTCCTGGAAAAAATATGCCAATAATGAAAATAATTGAATGAATTTTAGCTGTTTCCCAATGCCAGATATTTTTTATGATTTATTTATTTGCTAGGGAGTAAAAAAGCAGAGTAAACATCCTCCAACTGTGTTGATTCCAGTTTGTATTTGGGTTAATTCAGTAAAATCAGGCTGACCATTTTGTCAGGAGTCAAAGTTCTTCAAACTTTAGCTTCAGCTTCAACTTTAAACATCAGGCTGATTACGACCTCCTGTTTGTTGGCCGGCTAACTCCCCTCACACACTGCGCTTATTCAAGCCCAGTAAATGCTGCCATTTGTCCACTTATTTTATGTAACGCATCTGATTAATTTTGTGTTCAGATGAACAGCATGTTGTTTGGGACCTGCTATTTTTTCATAGTCTGACAACAGTGGATTTGTTTGTCCGCACATTAGCTTAGCAATGCAAGGCCTCCTTCAGTGGCCGAGTCTGTGGGATGTCCCTGCTCTCTCGGGTGTTGTTTTGAAGCTCTGGCATGTTTGAAATGCTTTTGGTTGAAGCTGCCCTGACACAAGCCTGACATTTAGCCTTGATATACAGCAGGCCCTGCTTTCTCGCCCAAAACCAAACTACCCAAAATGATGGTTAACTATTAGGATTGTCCCATTTATTCAACTGAACCTGATTCATTACTAAACAATCAGTTTTAGTAATATTTAATCTATAACCTCTTTGACCTCTTTTGCTTCAGCAAAAGCCTCTACTTTTCTGAGAAGGCTTTATATTCAGTGTTTGAACATTGCTGTGATAATTTTTTTTTGCAGCCAAAAAAGCAAAAGTGAGGTCAGGTTAGAGTTAGAGTAATGATTAATCACTTTAACTCATCCGAAGATGTTCAGTGGAGCTCTATCATTCAAACAAATCCCAAATTAGTTCACTGTAGATGCATCACTTCAGCTCATTCTAAATTTGTTCAGTAGAGTTCCATAAGTCCAACTCATGACAAAGGTGCTCAGAGGAGCTCCATTTCTCCAACTCAAGCCAAAATTGTTCTGTGGAGGTTCATCAAATCAGCAATGGAGGGCAATGGAGCTCCAACGCTCCACTGATCACACAGGCAGGGGAGCTCCAAACGCTTTAGCTCATCTCAAAGCCACTGGACCTCATCCCTCCATCTCAGCCCAATATCAGTGGAGCTCCATTAATTCAAAATCTTCCCAAAGGCTGTTCGGCTTTATCACTCCAACTCATCTCATTGGCAGTGGAGGTTCATAACTGCAACTCACTGCAAAGAAAGTGGAGCTTCATCACTCCAACCTATCCCAAAGGCAGCAGAACTCCATCACTCCAAACTGTCCCACAGACAATGGACCCTCATCATTCCTACTCATCCTGAAGACACTGGAGCTTCATCGCTGCAACTCAAGTCAAAGGCGAAGGAGCTCCATCATTCCAAACCATTCCTTGGAATTCTATCACTCTGACTTTTCCCAGAGGCAGTGTACCTTCAGCCCTCCTATGGGTGTGCCTCAACGTAGCTGAATCAGAAAAGTATATCGGACATATTGTGCACTAACATAACTATCATAATTAGCCCACTGAATATATTTGTTTCAAATGTGTACATTATTTTTTTCAGATCGAATATTTTTGTGCCAGCACATCCAATATAAACACCTTATGCCAAAATTGTGCTAAACATATGTTAAAAGCGGCACATTTAAATTCAGTAAATTCAACGCACCATTTGTTTAATATATGAATCACGTGGCTTACTTCAGCTTTCAGCACCATTATAGCCAAACATTGTGTTGAAAGCTCAGTAAATGCAACATATTTATATAAAATCTAAATCAAATGGCTCACCTCAGCGCTGACTGTTCTGGGGACAGTTTTCATGGCCAGCTGTCTCTCCAACTCAGGCTCAACTTTTGTGTGGCCATTTAGAACGTGCCCATTAAATGGGGCCAGCCTTTCTCCATAGTGGATATAAGTGTCCCTAGAGAGTGAGAAAAGAGCAAACCATGTCCATTAGTACACTTGTATTTATGTGTGTGTGTGTGTGTGTGTGTGTGTGTGTGTCTGTTGGGCAGTATGTGTGTATTTACGTGGAACATTAAACTTGCACTGCATGCACATAATAAAAACTCTATGCTAATGATCAAATTATGATGGGGTTTTTTTAACTACCTGTGGAATTGCTCTCCGTTTCGCACGTGCCCCACAGTAGGGATATTGTCACTGGCCTGGAAGTCGTTATCGCCCACTCGGGGCCCCAGTGGCCCGCCCTCCTCTCCAGTAGCCACACACATTCTCCAGAAACTGCTTTCCTGCCCAAATAAAAACCATCAGAAGACTCAAACAAGGCGGCTACTATATTCTCCCATACAGAGACCACTTTTTCTTAACCCCCAGCCCAGAAAATCAAGGCCCCAAATGTTTGACACCTGTAAAATGCAACTATAATAGGCTCACTTTATTGGAACACGACCTGAGCATTAATTATGGCTCATTTGAGGGGCCACAGGATAATGAACTTCTCACAGAGGAATGTTCACTAGTGGGTCATGTTATTGCCAGCCTCTAACTGCTTCAGGAAACACTGTGCTTTCCTTTTCGCTCTTGTAAAAAGAACAGTATAGCTTTAGAACTATTGTTACAGTGTGACAAGGGGCTGCATGATACTAAAACTGATACTAATACTGCAACCTCAAGTGTTCGTAATTCGCCCACTCTTTAACAACTAGGCTATTATTAACACATCTGTCTCATTTTGAATCCAAAACAGTTCCCTACTTCTTCTAGGGAGTGCTGTGCATGTTAGAAAATTCCAGTTTCTGCACACGCATAGTCCCCAGTGTGTCCATCATGGAGTTCTGCACACATGGCTGAATCTCCAGCGGTTCTTCTTGGACATGTTTTACACTCAGGAGTCTGTATTTTAAATGCACTATACGGGGAGCAGGGAACTGTTTGGTATGCAGCCCTTCTGCTCATCAGTGCTACTCGCGTCCTCATGAGAAACACAGAGGTTTAGGATCAGTGAGGTTTAGGATTGAGTTTAAAATTTTGCTGCTTCTTTTTAAAGCTCTGAATTGTTCAGCACCTCAACGTCTAGCCGCATTACTACATTTTCAAATTCCTGCCAGAGCACTTAGGTCATCTGATCAGCTGCCTGCTTTTTTCTGTCCTTTTCTAATATTTAAACCCTTGAACAATGTGCAATACAAAAGTGTCACAACTTCACAAATACAAGAAAAAAGATTAATTTTATAATTTAACCAACTTTTTGGGCACAATTGACCATCTCACAAAAACGTCTGAAACCCCATTAGAAATGTCTTCCTTTTTTATCCACAAAACACATATTAAACATTCTGGAAATCTTCAGTTTTACAGGCAATATGTTTTTTGCACTAACAAGGTGGTTAAAAGCTAAATATAAATGGCTCAAGACTGCACTGTAATGTATGTATATTGTATACATCTATTAACATCCATTTGCCACCACATGGATTCAAAAGTGAGGAAAACAAAAGGCAACATTGTGTGAAAGCACTGTTTTACTCATGGGCACTGAATGCAACTGCTTTTTCCACACAGTAAAGTTCCAATCTCTCATATAGCGCATTAAATGTGGTTTTACGGCCTCTGGGTTGTTCTAGTTCTTTCAAATGTTGAGCAAAGGTCAGCTGGGTGTTGTCTTAGCCTATCAGGCGGCCTGCTGATGGGGCTCTGGGAACGCACTTGCCTCTGGCCTCCATGACATCACTACGAAAGTCTTATGAGACCTGCACAAGTTCCCAGCTCCCTGCAGACCACAACAAGCTCTCTTTTGTGCCGATCTAATGGACAGATTGCGGCCGCAGAGTCTCGAAACACACCGGCCATGTGATTGTGATTCAGTGACCAGAAAGCAGCTTTGCACTGTTAAATGTGACTATAGGAGTCACTGTGTCGGATTTTGTGAAGCGTTCTAATGAGGACAGGCATTATCTGATGTTATATTATGTGTTGTATTAAGCATAAACAGTTTCATTCATTTGAAATGGCACTATTTATGTAATGTTTACAATAACGGTCAGCGCTGACATGATAGATTATATGTTTTAACCCTTAACATTTAGGACTATAATTAAAGTCTGATTTGATCAAATACAAACAGTGTAAAACAATATAAAACGTGTGTTTGCTTTCCTACACACTCGTTGCATGCTGCTCTTTCGCTCAGCGCACCCCTGTTCAGCCGCTCTCTGGACCCCCTCCCTCTGCAGGTTTTCTCTACCTACTGGTGGGCAAAGACTATCCTGAAAGTTTTCCCAGGTTCAAAGATCTTGTTTGTTTCTATGACCAAAGAGACAATGAATTTGGACATGTTTGTTCTTTATGTTTATTTGTGTATGACACCATTTTTAAAAGCCCAAGAGTGGCTATTATTATTGCAAAATGTACAACAAAATGTAAAAAAAATTCATCCACACCAGCATTATCTCATGAATACTGATGTTTGTAGTTACAATTTTCATGTGTATTAAGTAAAATGTGTATAAGTGTATAACACAACTCAATAATCATCAAAATATTCAAGTTCAATGCTTGAGGAGAACCATCATCATGATGAGCAGTAAATATAAAGAACCACTCATATAAATGTTTCAGTGACACAAAAAAATGTGTGCTCATGAGAAGGACATTTACAGAGATTTTCCTCAAGCTTAAGAACATTTTTTACATACTTGATCAAAAACTTCAGCACAGAGCAGGTATTTGTCAGGCCTACCCTGATGGAGAAGGACCTCCTTATGTTCCTCTTGGGTTCCTCTGTGCTCTTCTGTGCCTGCAGGCTGGCGCTCCTGCCGAGATCTTTCTCGGGGCGCCTCAGCGGTCCTTCCAGGTCAGATCCCTGTTGAACTTCTTTCCAGTCTGTGAATCCATATCTCTCCTCTGGGCTGGGGAGGTCATCGCTGGTCCTGGAGCTGCAGATAATGAGGGAACGGGACAGGATGGCCAGCTTTTTGGAGCGATGTCCAGTCTTGGCCTTCTCCATCCTCCTCGTCCTCCTCCTCTGCTGCGTCTGAGTGGCTTTTAGAGGCATGATGGCTGCAGAGGGAGGATCTCTCCCTGTCCACACGGCCGCTAATGGAGGGGGGCGTTCTGAGAGAGAGAGAGACAGAGAGAGAGGGAGAGCAATTAGAAAATTCAGTTAGCAGTCCCGTTCTGACATCCTCCTCTATCCTGAGTGTTCCAAGGAAATGTAGAGGCTACAGAGTGAAGATAAAAGCACTTTTCTTTTCTCCCATGCAGAAAAAAGAGAAAAAAAGTACATGTTGCCTCATGACTATGAGTTGGCTGGAAAATATGAAAGCCTTGACGCATTTGGATAACACAGCTAGTGGAGTAATATTCAGAGTAGGTTTTTAGGTTCTTGTGTGTATCATGTGTATATTGTTTTGTATTTTATGTCTAAATGGCCATTCACTCAAACATGAACATGAATGAACTTTATAGTCATATTTTATGATTAGTCATATATTATAACTAAACATCATCATCGTGACAATGAACCAGCAAATCTCCGCCGAAGAGCTCTGGAACGTCCTTCAAGAAGTTTGGAGAACACTCAAAGAATTGACACTTAAATGAATAACAGGAAATACAGGAATGTTTTATACTGTGAATGGTGGTCATAACAGTGGTCAAACCAAATACTGACTTTAATGCTGGTTAGAATTGTCCAGAGTCTCTTTGTGTTTATACTGTGTTTATGTGTGTGTTTGGACATACTGCAGTACTGTCTCAATTTCCTACGAAATATAAAGAAATGTGGGATGGATAGATAGGTAGATAGACGAGTAGGTCAAACCAAACCCAAAAGCTTGTGTCCAGATGTTAAAAACATGGTTATTCATGCGCCTGCTGCTCCATAGACAATAATGAATGATAAAGTTTGAATCGCCATTACCCAAACTCCCCCTTATTTTTTATTACACAGATTATAATAGGAATTACATATTATCAAGAGCCCATATAATTGAAAAACAAATTTTCCTCTGGTAAATAGGTACAGTTTTACTCCACTGTCCATGCAGCCCAAATATACGGAAATCTTCTGTTGGTAATATTTATGCTTGAATATTTAAATTATTTGATTATTTTGTTGCACAGTCTTTCAGGGGCACATTTTACTGTTGTATAATTACTGTTGTATAATTATATATGTGACAAAAAAGAATTCTGAAACGAATTATTTAGGATTTCTCTAATGTCTGGAAATGAAAGACGTCTCCTAAAGGTCTTCACACAGAGGAAACATTATAAGAGCAGCTTTTACTCTTGGCTCTGTCGGTACCAGAGTGGTCAGCAAAGGCCTCCTGTTTAATCTGGCAAAGAGAAATCCCAAACAGCACGGGCAGCGGACAAACACCGCCTATGTCCAGCCTGGTGTGTGTGTGAAGAGCGTCGTCGGTACAGTCCACAGTCGGCCGGATGTTGCCTGGTTTATTTTGGTTACTTCACCATTGCTTGCCCATGAAAATGGTATAATAAAGCAACAGAGCTCTCGAGGTGGAGCTTTAAATGAGTCCTGGTTTACATTTACAGCATTGCTCCCAGAGCAACATACATCTGTGCTTTGCAGTCCACAAGAAAACACACCCCTCATACTAGTAAACCCAGACAATCAGGACCCTCTCATATCCCACAGAGAAGAACCACCAGAACCCTCTCATATCACACAGAGAAGAACCACCAGAACCCTCTCATATCACACAGAGAAGAACCACCAGAACCCTCTCTGATCACACAGAGAGGAACCACCAGAACCCTCTCTGTCACGATTCCCGCCCGCGACCACTGGGGGGTGACTATTGGACCAAGGACTTGCCCATACTCTCACCTGGACTCTGGTTCCTTGTTATTAGTCCTCCACCTGATTCACCCTCACCTAGTCACCTTGTAATTAGTCTAGCACCTGCACCTCACTTCATCTCTCTTCACCTCTACGTATAAATAGATGCTTGTCTTAGTTATCCCTCACGCGAACATACGCTAACCTTATGCCAGTTCCCGTCTCTTTGTGTGCATCCATTTCTCGCGGCCCTTGTGCCAGGTTTTGTTTACCTTCGTTTGTGTGGAAACCCTCATTAAAACCCAAGTCCAGCATGGAGGTCTGTTCTGGTGTTTTCTCTCTCACTCCACGGTCCGGATGGGACCCGGTCATGACACTCAGATCACACAGAGAGGAACCATCAGAACCCTCTCAGATCACACAGAGAGGAACCACCAGAACCCTCTCAAATCACTAAGAGAGGACCCACCATAGACAACCGTTCACTCTCTACTCGTCTAAAATGTGAAGTATTTCTTGATTTGTCAGATTTTCCTTTTGTTAATGGTACATGATTCTACAGGCCACTCAAAATTGCTGCCCAACCACCTTCAACCACCTTCAAATGTCTTGGTATGTTGGAGCATTAAGATTGCCCTTCCCTGGAAACAAATGCCCTTGCCCAAACCCTAAATACAGGTGTATCACAATATTTTTGTCCATATATTGTATATAAATGCCATGTATTGTGCCTCATTCAAATAGCAGGACCAAAACACTTTAAAACTACAGTGTTATAGGCAGATAAATGAATCCACTGAATCCAATAAAAACTGTACTTTCCAATTTCCATATACTGTCTTAAAGTTCTGTATTGAAACATATGTACTTCACTGAACTTTTATTTAAGAAAAGCAAGAAAGAATCACCAGAATGGTGTATTTCATGTGAACAGAGCAATATTTGTAATAACTTAACGCATTAATACAGAACTTAGCTGAGGCTGCTCTTTGTATGAATTTACACTATTGTACAATGACTTTACTATTTTTACAATTACTTTAGAACTGAAGCTGTTGGTATATATTACTGTATTATTAAGGTAGTACTGATGTGTTTTATTGACTGGTTGAGGCAGAGGAGGGAAAAATTCACTTTAAACTGGAGCTAAAGCTTCTTATCAGTTTGCACGATGCTAAATCACAACCAACCACATGTACTACCATCTGGGTTTCTAAGGTTTCTTGGCTTGGACAAATTATCCATGATTCTTCACTCTCATATCTTTTACATGACAGTTGTTCTTTAAAGAGCCATCCAGTGAAAGCCTCTTAAGGGTGGACCAAAAGTGGTTCTTCCAGGACTTTGGCCTTGAGAACTCTGGTTGCTGTATCCTTAGGAGAACATTTGCAGCTGTAACCAACGAAAGCCAAATGGTTTTGCTCTAATTGCTGTAATTGTTGTCCAAGTTGATCTGAAATGGACCGTGACAAAGTCTTTTAAATCATGTGTTTGAGGCCACATATGTCATGTATTTGTGTTCCATGTCTCACTGAAAGAAGGAGTCGAGCATCTACAGGTTGGAGCAGCAGCAGCAGGGTGACTGTAATACTGATGTAATCGCACACAGCTGTAACACCAGCTGAGTCAGAGAGACGGGGAGACAAAGAGAAAATGAAGGTGAATACGAACAAAATAAGAAGAAAGAAAGAGGAATGGGGTGTATGAAAAGAGAGAGAGAGAGAGGGAGAAGAAGAGAGAAGTCAAGGAGAAAGTGAGAATAGGAGAAAAAAAAAGAATTCAGGCAATAAGTAAGAGGCAATAAAGCGACTATGAGAGATGAGAGACAGGAAGAGAGAGAAAGGAGAAAGACAGAGTAAGAAAAAAGAAGTGAGAAAGAACAAGAGAGAAGATAAAGATGTGAGAGAGAGAAAAAATAAGACAGAGAGTGAGAGGGAGAGAGGGAGAGAGTGAGAGAGAGGAGATCAGGCTGTGTGGCAGTGTTAAATCTGTGGGGGGCATTCAGACCGTGTGTTTGCTGTTAGATTTGCACACACTGTTCTCATCCTCCTCTGAAGTGAGTTTCATTCAGTGACTGCATCATTCCAAACTGAGTCTGAGTTTAACACACACACACACACACACACACACACACACACACACACACACACACACACACACACACACACA
>JBBIGB010303416.1:0-11325 GCA_037577075.1 Alestopetersius hilgendorfi | reverse complement strand
ATGGATGGATGGATGGATGGATGGATGGATGGATGGATGGACGGATGGATGGATGGATGGATGGATGGATGGATGGACGGATGGATGGATGGATGGACGGATGGATGGATGGACGGACGGATACATAGATAGATAGATAGATAGATAGATAGATAGATAGATAGATCTATCTATCTAGAACTCATCCAGCCATGTTTTTATGGACTGGCACACAGTCATGTCGAAGGAAAACATGGCGTTGTCCAAAATGTCTCGATATACTTTTGTCCATATAGTGTATGTATTTCAACAATGTTTACAAGCGATATTGTGGTAGTACTTCTCTTAAATAAAAAAAGAAAAGTTTAGTTCCAAGAAGTCATTAGACCTTCTCTGAAGGCTCTGAGGCTTCTGTATTTAGTCTTCACAGTGGCTGCTGTTACTATTTCAGCACCTTGTATGTGTTCTTAGGCTACAGTGCAAGACACTATTAACTAAATTCTTGCCACCAAGTATATCTGGCTGATCTAATACATTGGGATAAGGACTACTTTGTCTTGATGATCTGTTAAGTGAATGAGAGTAAGTATAGAAGTCTATATTTGGTGGTGTAGTGGTGGTTCATCTGATGTCCTTGTCTTTTTTCCAGCTGTTCATGGTGGACAACGGTGCGGATGACTGGCGGATAGCCATGACGTACGAGCGGATCCTCTTCATCGTCCTGGAGCTGCTGGTATGCGCCATTCACCCGATTCCGGGACACTATGTCTTCACATGGACTGCGCGGCTGGCATTCACCTATGCGCCATCTGTGGCGGACGCCGATGTGGACATTATTCTGTCCATCCCCATGTTCCTCCGACTCTACCTGATTGGTCGCGTCATGCTGCTACACAGCAAGCTGTTCACGGACGCTTCCTCACGCAGCATCGGCGCCCTCAACAAGATCAACTTCAACACGCGCTTCGTCATGAAAACCCTGATGACCATCTGCCCGGGCACCGTCCTGTTGGTCTTCAGCATCTCCTCCTGGATTATAGCGGCCTGGACGGTGCGCGTGTGCGAAAGGTGAGACGGACTTTGGGCAGTTTTGAACCCTGCCGTTTCCACAGGGGCGGATGAGTAGGTTTTTATTGTTCATATTTTATGGTTCACATTGTTCATTGTTGTGTTTTTTGCTCCCCTACCCCTTCCACCCCCCACCCTACATTGCTGCTGGATAGGGGTCCAAAGTGAGTCTGTGTGTTTTTGGTTTTTTTTCATCCGTGAAAAAGTGGAAAATTGTCAATTTGGCCCATGACGTTTACCGAGCTTCTTTTAGCCTGTCTGGATGGGTCGTGGTGATCCATTCTGCGGAACAGCAATCATGCATTCGTTCCCCAGTGCATTGCATTGCTGACATGCTGGAGATCCCAAAGTCTTGAATGAATCATTTTATTCTCAATTCTCATAGTCGGTCAGTTCTATTTTTATTTCTGTTTTTCCTCGTACTGGTCTGTGTGTCAAGCGCGGTCCAGAGGCTATGCTAATTTTCATTTTGTCTGTTATTATTTGGATTTTGGGATTTTCACTTACTCGACACCATGTGCGAACATGGTCGTCTTCATTTTCATGATATTGTATTGTTTTTTTTCCCCAAGGCCCTTTTTTATGTTTGACTTTTGCCCTGTGCTGACTTGCTATTCTGGCTAGGGGAATACATTTGGCCCATATCTTGGGGGAAGGTGAAGGCCCGGCAGGCTGCTGTGTGTAGCTTATCCGTACCCCAAGGTGGAAGAGAGCACTGAAGCGAAATTAATCAGGTCACCCTAAGCCTTGTGGCTTATCTCTGCACACTTTTTTCCCTTCTCTTTTCCCCAGATTATGATCCAAAACCACCTGCTCTCCTCACCCACCATTCCATATCATTCAGCTGGCTGTTGTAAGGTGTAAAGGGTATGGTTGTTAGCTAGCATGAAGTATTCCCCTCACGGAGAGCCATGTTTCTGTATGAACGTATGAAACTCACTGAACACTTGGGCGGATGTTTTGTTATTTACTTATTTATTTTTTTACTTTTTAATTAACTTATTTAATATCCGATTAGCTGTTGTTCTTATTCAGAGCAGTTTTGATACAGAATTTTACCAACAAGCTAGTCACATGATCAATGTCCAAATGATGTTGCACTTTAAAATGTACTTTTAAATAGTTTACGTTATTGGACAGACACTTGTCCTGGCACTTCTACTAGCTGATGTGCTAAATATGTGCTTAATATAACAACTATCTAAACCTACTGTCCTTTAAGACTGTATATAATGAAAAGTAGCCATGTTTTAGCGAAGCAAGATTATTTTTCAAAGGCAATTACAATTCTATAGCTTTAAGAGTCTTTTAAACCTATTAAAAATACCAGCACACCTTTGACTGCTGCAGTATGGCAAGTTAAGTTGATGCTGTAAGTGGCGGTGCATTTTTCCCGCCTGTTGGCTGGCAGGGATGGGGTGTTAGAGGGACTGAAAGCCGCTATGTCAGCACCTCAGGGACCTGGGGTATGGCGCTGTTCCCCGGGCATGGCCCAGAATGCCGAACGCTATGTCCCTGCCTTAAATCTCAGGTCGTTAGGCCAATTTGAGCTTCTTCTAATAGCACTCAAGTTAATGAGTCCTCTTTTAAACTCACAGGCAGTGGAGCAAGGCCATTACTGATTGATTAATAGGTACATATGTGCTGTACGCCACTATGCTACTGTCAGCACACCCGCACATCATCCAGTCTCACAAAACTAAGCAACTATTCTGAAATAGTGGAAGTAATAGGCTTGTCAGAATAGCCATGGGGTGTGTATGAACTTTTTGACTTTGCAAGCACAATACTTTCAAACTGTAATCAGGAATCATTGTATGCCTGATCAATATGTTTGTTATGTGAATTGATGTTAGGCTGGACCAGTAGTCCCAATAACAGCATTTGCCATCACAGCAGCTATAGTGGAGTAGTTTTAATAATAAGGCAAAAATACAGGGGGTCCATGGAATACAACAGTTTCGACATAACTTTTCAAGTTTACGATGCTCACTCCCATAACTAGTTTGATTGCTCGTGGCGGAAGAATATGCAGTATATACAGAATACGCAGTAACGCAGCATATGAGTTAGAGGTTGGGGTCACCCAGTACACTTATCTACGTGTAAACCAACAGACGGGAGAAAGTGTTTTACATCATTTTTGTCATTTTTTCTGTTACTACAGTACTGCGTAGAAATACAGTATTTTTATGTTATTTCTTTTTCTGTGGCTTTAGTGTTCCAGATTATGATTTATACTGTGTTAGGATCGATAAGTGACTTAGGCTAGGGTGTTCCAACTAACAACCTACGGTTACATTACTGTTGAAGGATCTGTGTTGTAACTTGATGACCCCCTGTATTTTGTTCAAAACAGTTATGACAATGAGTGACATACCACTACAAAAATTTGATGATAGATAAACTAACTGATTTTAGACTATTAGTGAAACTGACAATAATCAACTATTAATTCTATTAATCAAACAAAGCTTGTTTGTTTGGTTTTTGTTTTTGCTATAGCGTTTATAAATTCTAGGCTTTGTGTTTTCTGGCTATTTTGCACCTGGCAGGTGCTGAAAGCGCTGCAGTAGAAACCTTTAAGATATTTGAGCCAAAGCAATATGAGTAGTATATAATTAGACCGCAGCGTATAAAATATCACAAACTGGAATTAAATCTTGAGCTCAGAATAAACAGTCGTATCAAACCTGAAACCATGTGTATCGTTACGCCCTTACTTTGCAGTGAAAGTGAGCCTGTGAGTCGATCGCCACTTCAGCCTGTTTGATCTTGATGCTCTCTGTGCAGTGTGTTATCTGAATTAATGATGCCTGTGGATGTGGTAACATTGCCAGCATGCTTGGCTCTATACTCTGCTTTATGCTTGTGTAATGGGCTGTGTCTCTCACGATAGTTTTACAGCGACTCGTTCTCTATAGCTGAGTGAGCCTGAACACAGAGGGCTGCCGGACGGACACACACTTGCTCCCTCACAACAGCACAATGCAGACACCACTCCCTTTAAAAATGATCTGCGCCCAGCCGCTGTGCTAGAACGCTGTGTATGTGGGCTTGGCTGTCTTTTTTATCCAATTTGCTCTGGCCTGGTCATCCTTGTCTACAGCAGTCTTTGCAGATCCTTATTGATACTTCGCTTTGGGCCCTCATGCAGATTGCCCTTCAAATGGAATTGGGCTTTTCAAACGATGCCTCACCAAAATCAGACAACTCAGTTTTTTTTATGTTCCAAATATATGAAGTGTCAGATGTCCTGGAGCACTCTGATTTCAAAG
The DNA here is from genome assembly GCA_037577075.1 of Alestopetersius hilgendorfi. Taxonomy (NCBI): domain Eukaryota; kingdom Metazoa; phylum Chordata; class Actinopteri; order Characiformes; family Alestidae; genus Alestopetersius; species Alestopetersius hilgendorfi. The sequence continues at coordinate 7,000 of JBBIGB010303416.1, read as the reverse complement.
AGCAAAAAATGCAGATGCTCTGTTGGAGTTTTTGGGTGGATTTTGTGAGAAATAGCAATAGCAGATTGCTGATATGTTGTTATGGCCCAAACCTGAGTCACATATAGCACTTATTAGTAGCCCATATTTCATATGGACTGAAAAGTGCACATTACATGGTTGCCACAACCCATACTTTTATGCACACTGGATAAAAATGCAGTTATTTTTTACCAAAATGTTTTTGCTAAAATGCTTTATAAATCTACAAAGTTTTGAAATAGGTTTTGACGTTCCGTTGTTGACATTCATAATAAGCTAACATAGTGAATACAGCAGATAATTCTGAAGAAGCATTCATGTGAGGAATGGGAGAAAATCCACAAATCTGTTGAATACAATGAGATGCAGGGCTGTATGAATGATAAGATCAGTTTCAGCATTGTACAGGGAGACAACACCACATGCTAAAAGGCTAAAAACAATGCTAACCTGAGGCAGCTACTTACTTAGCTAATACTGTGTCAGCATTTTCTGATTTACTGTACTTTGTCCTAAACAATGTATCTAAATGTACGTAGATATTTACTTTCCTAAACATGTAGTCATTTGTAATTTCCCCATATTTTATACTCTGCGTATACAAAAAAGGGACAAATATACAAAGCTAAAAATCATCGTAGAATTTAATGGCAGTCTAGTAAGTTGCAAACAGAATTTTACAGATGGCACCTACTATGCCTTTTTTGTCCTGCCCCCGTTGCACTGTTCCTTATTAACAAAGCCGTTACGCTGTTTTTCTCTGTTTCCTCAGATATCATGATAAACAAGAAGTCACAAGTAACTTTCTGGGGGCGATGTGGTTGATCTCCATAACCTTCCTGTCCATTGGCTATGGAGACATGGTGCCGCACACCTACTGTGGGAAGGGTGTGTGTCTGCTGACCGGAATCATGGTACGCTCCCACTCATCATCCTTACACTTCACGCACAAATGTAATGTCTAATTATAAAATAATAATTGTTGGAGTTAATAGTTCAGTACTACACCAAGAACACCAAGAAAGATGACAAATAATGGACTGTAATGATCTGTTTACAGTTATTATTGTGATTTGATCAAGATGTTTTAAATATGTAATTAAGATCAAATATGTGTCATTAAAATCATTCATTTTGTTGTAATTTATTACTGGATATGAAATCCATTAGAGATTGAACAGGTTGAACATGTCTTTGCCTATTTGAAATTTGCTTTTATTAAAAAGAGTGGAGCACTAACATCATATTATTGTATATATTTTGTATACATTACATGTATATGTGTGTGTGTGTGTGTGTGTGTGTGTGTGTGTGTGTGTGTGTGTAGATAGATATAGCTATACAGTAATCCCCTGCTTTTTGCTGGGGTTACGTTCCAAGAGTGTATAGTGAAAAACTGCAGAGGATATTTGCAGTTTCCACGTTATTGTGACCGAATCCACAACTCCTGATCCATGTAAAACTGGGAGATTACTGTATATGTATATAGAAATACAGCTCTGTAAAAAATAAGAGACCTCTGCAAGAATGTTAAGTTTCTCGGGTTTTATCTTTTATAGGTTTTATCTTTTATAATTATTGAGCTGAATAGTTTTGCCTTATACAGTGGAATGTTAAATATGTACACAGAGTTAAACTTTCTTGAGGTAGGAAAACAATTGCAAAATATTAAAAGCATAGATGGAATCTGATTTGACAGTGCGATGCACGATCTTTCAGTGGACCTTAGATCTACTGCACACATCAGATGCGCCGGTACATTTTTGTCCTTGATTGTGCTACTACAAACACACTTTTGTGAAAAAGGAATGTATAACACAAATGTTCCCATCAGTATATTCATTTGTCCTTCATAAAAAGGATGAAGTTATGTAGTGCAGTAAGGCCAATGCAGCAGCAAATATGAAATACAGGGATTGGAAAGTGAATAGCTACAAAATATAGACTTACAGCTCTGGAAAACATAAGAGACCACTGGAATTTATTTTTAAATCATCATCTCTGAGTATGACAACCATTCAATGCCAGTGTCTGTTCAATTCCTACACAAGCACCTCATTCTGCTTTATGAGGTTCTGAATAGTGATCACCTGAATCAAACCTTATTTAATGAGGAAACCTATAAAAACGCTGCTGTATTCTACACTCTCCTCTTGCAATGAGACCAGTTGGATAGCAAAACACTAGTGTTTTGTTTAAGAGTTTTGTTTAAGAACAAAAGATTTATTCACTTTGAATCAAAGATTGGTTTTCTTTGAATCATTTTAGTTCTGTAAACACGGCATCATTTCTCTTTTTTGAAATTGCCTTTAAAATTATGCTTTAAAGAAGAATATTTTTATTTAAAATGAAGAGAAATATCGTCAGCAGTTCTTAAAAACTAAGGCAAAGCTGTTCAGTTCAATACTTGCAACTATAAATGATAAAACCTGAGAAATGTGAACATTTTTGCAGTGGTATCTTTTTTTTTTCTTTCTAGAGCTCTATGTATGAAAACTGTCTCATGGATCTTTTTCTTGTTTGAAATTATTTTTTAATAATTGTTGGCAAAACCAGTTTGTCTAAGACGCTCTGTAAAACTTTACCAAGCTTAGTATTATGACCAAGAATTCTTGTTTTTCCGTGCAGGGAGCTGGCTGTACTGCCCTGGTGGTAGCAGTAGTAGCCAGGAAGCTGGAGCTGACCAAGGCGGAGAAACATGTTCATAACTTTATGATGGACACTCAACTCTGCAAAAGAGTGAGTCATTATCATCTACACTGTCATCTTTTCCTGATGATGATTAAGCCCCTGGTTGTCCAAAAACAAGAATTCAGAGGAGCAGAGAACATTATTTCAAACTGTTATGGCCAGCCGCTGAATATGCTGATGCTCAGTGTAGAGGCTTTGGCGAAAAACCAAAATACATTTTAATGACACAATTTTCTAAATGAAAGTTGGATGGTGTTTTCCATATCATCAGAATTCTGCAGTGAACTAGCACGGTGCTGTATATCCTGTAGGCAGATTTAGGGTAAAGTAATTTTGATGGCTGCAGCTGTTACACGACAAACTTGGCTAAGTGAACTGATCTTCATTTGAATCAGTAAATCAGTGATTTCTTATTATGAGTGTACTGTAAGAATATTGTGAGATTGTTCAACCGATTTTAAATTGTAATGATTTCAGTTATGTTTACCTGTGAAAAAATCACTTCTAACAGTGCACTTGATTTCTTTTATAATATTCTAATTGTAATCTCATAATGAGAATTTATTAGATATTGTTCCGGTCCCCTTAGGAGATGTGCTCCTCCCCTTATCGTGGACAGCTGGAGGAAAGCCAGCAGGATAAATACTGATTTATGTGCCCTGATTTATGAGACCTATTTTGAGTGATGGTTCCATATAAAGTAAAAACTAATTTTGTTGAGTTTGATTAACTATGTGGGTGTAGTTTTGAAATGTGCCGTTCAGTCCCTGGTCAATACAGTCTGAATGTGGAGACCTGTTGAAATGATGGTTAGGATGTCACAGCCATACACATTTTCAGCCTTAAGGAATTCAGTCGTATTCATTTCTGCCTATTGCTTTTTGGCCCCATCTATCCTTCACTCATTCCTTCTGAAGTGATAAGGAGTGTTGTTCTTCCATACAGTCCGTAGTAGAATTAATTAAGCGGAGAATGTTAGATAACAGCCTTTTGAAAGTATCCACACATCTTCAAGGAGCAGCAAAAGTTTTCACCCACAGCTCTGAGAATTTAAGTTCAACCTTAATAGTAATAACCTTAATAGGCACAGCCAGTCGGAAAATAACTTATTTACAAATGCCAGTCTTAGTGCGACATGGTCAATGAGGAGAGACTCTGAGAGTGTTGGGAAGTGGACACTGAGGAGAGACTCTGAGTGTGTTGGGAGAAGGATGTTGAGGAGAGACTGTGAATGTGTTGGGAGAAGGATGCTGAGGATGGAGCTGCAGGGAAGAGGAGAAGAGGAAGGCAAGTAGGAGGTTTATGGATGTGGTGAGGGAGGACATTGAGGCAGTTGGTGTGAGAGAGGAAGATACAGAGGAGAAAAGGAAATGGAGATCGTTGACTCCTAATCGGGAGTAGCTGCAAGTAGGAGAATGAAGTCTTAGCGAGACATTAACAAAATTATACTAATGAAGATAAAAATTGGAAAATGGCAGCAAAAAAAAAAAAATTATGACGATTTTTGGTACATGGAGTAACACAGACCTTTAAACTGGGCTTCTGTTAAATAAACAAGAGAACTGTTAGGCTATGGACCCTTTAAGACGCCCCTCTCCGAATTCCACTGCACAGTCTCAGTCTAATTGAACTGCATGGACGTGAAGGCAGAATGTGGTACTACTGATTATGCGGGCTGAATTGAGAGGGCTTATGTCTGTGCTGTTACTCAGGTGAAGAACACGGCTGCTAACGTACTCAGGGAAACATGGCTCATCTACAAACACACCAAGCTTGTGAAGAAGATCGACCATGCCAAGGTCAGAAAACATCAGCGCAAGTTTCTGCAAGCCATTCACCAGTAAGTACAGCTGATGCTTCAGTTCCTTATCGCCAAGCTCACTGCACGGAATGATAGACAGATTTTTAATCATGCAATGAACATAAATGTTTACGTCATTATTTAAATTCTCCTATTGCTCTCCCTTACAGTAAGAAACACGGCCTGATGAACTCACCCTTATTAACTAGTTTATTTTTTCTAGTAAAGTTTTTCATAAAATAGTTTTTTAAAAGACTCTCCTTTTTTGTTGATCAGCTAATTAGTTTCGTAGTTTGTCCGTAATAAAAACTCAGATTAGACAATTGATTATCAGTATAAATCAATCTCATTTACTAAGTTACTAGTATGATCTATAGTGACGTCTCTAGTAGATTTGGTCTGTACATGAAGAACCTAATCATTAGAGCTTGGCTCAGCTCGGGATATCTTCACTCATTCCACACAGTTTGAGGTTTTCAAGATTTGGTCAGTGTTTCCCTGAATTAAGCAGTGTTGTATTAGTATTATAGAAGTTATCATGCCATTGAAAATTCAATAATATCAGTAAAGTAGCATTAATCGGGGAATAATGCTGTAATATTCCACTACACTGTCGTTATGTTCGTCTCTGTTGAACTGGATGATAAGGGGGGTTTCAGCAATACCTCTCATGCTTTCCTTTGAGTAGAAACACAATTGCATTGATAAGTTGCAAGTACTTTAAGAGCTCTGTCTTTGGGCCAGTTTGTCACCACTTCAGAACAGACGCTTTTCATTCAGCAATGACCTACTTCCTGTCATTACTGGCCCCTTTCTTCGCTACCCAGCTCTCTCACGCTAGGGGACTGGTCCAAAACGGAGAGGGATTCCCAAATTAGGATGAGCATATTTCAGTGTCTGGGAGCAATTGGAATAACATTCGGATCCCTGGAAACCACATCCTAGCAGGAATAACAGTGGAATAATGTCAGCTGAATGTCCCTGTATGCATTAGCAAAAGTGCTAAATTGCTCATTAGCGGTACATCAGATCATTCCAAAGTCGTAAACTTTTAGTCCAGTATATTTGCCGCACTTCTCTTAAGCTATTTGAGATATATTTGATGACTGAAGAAAATGACGACCATGATTTGTTCAACGTTTCCCTGAATTAAGCAGTGTTGGTATAGTATTATAGAAACTGTACATACACAAACCAGCAGTCAGGGACTAAAGTCGATGATTTTTTTTTTGTCAGGTAGAACAAAAATCCACAATTATGGGTAATCCATGTGGGATTTTTATTAGTTTTTTGATAGGAAAGCAGCAAGCAAGATTATGCTGACGAAGGAACAGTGTCTCTATTATTCAAAAAGTAATAATTGGTGTTTTGGTGTCAGCAAAATATTAACAAGATCCCGTTATAATAATTACAAGAACAATAAAAGTGCTTTTTAGTGGTACTCTGTTTAGAATCAATAGTTGTGTCCAGTGCGGATGCAGTGAATGGGAATGTTATACTCATCAAAATGCGTCTTCATGAGCCATTCAACACGTGCAGCTCTTTTTAGAACACTGGGGAAAATTGATGTACCGCACTATGGATGTGTGGAGGATGGTATGGGAACGTTCGGTAAAGTTGTTTTTACTGCCAAAGGGAGAGCTCTTAATGTGTATGGAAATATTTAATGGAGTACATTACAGGTTGCCACTGCTGAGAAATGTAGCAAGATTTGAAAGTGTTTCACATTATTATCACTTGAAGACGTTGTGTGAGTGCATGCGCGTGTGTGTGCGTGTGTGTGCACGTGCTGTGTGTATGTTTGTGTACACTTAAAGGTTTTTAAAACTGTATTGTGTGTTTCGTCTGTCTTGTCTTAAATCACTGCAGAGCTCAGAAGTAAGTTGCGTCTTCTATCTTTCCTTCCCATCAGCCTTTCTGTTCATTTTCTTTAGTCGTATTTACCGATATCAAACCAACATACGAATGTTTGAAGCTGGATGCTGTATTCCTACCTGTTTTTTTTCACCGACAGTCTAAAATTCAATGGGTTTTTTTGCACGCTTTATTAGGCTGCTGCCACTTTATGGGAAAAAAAAGAGAAATAGCATCTTCTCAGCTTCAAATTCATCAGCCTTTTTCTGGCACCGAAAGTCCATTCATCCAATCTGCACCTGATCTCTATCTGAGTCTGCACTGAGAACTGAGATACGCACTGAAAACCTCCAAAAAAACTCAGACAACCTCCTAAATGGTCTTCAGCTTTTATCTGTCCCAGATATGGAGAGCATGTATTTTATATATTTGTAGCTTTAAATAATTAAAAATAAACCTTTATCTAGAATTTGCTGATTTTAGCATCTCAGGGCTATATATTTGGATATTTGGGTGCTTATTGGTTTCTGATGTTTATTAAAAACATTTGTCGTGGGGTGGCGGTAGCTCAGTGGGTAGGATACTTGCCTCTGGACCACACACTCTGGAGGTCACAGGTTCGAATCCTACCTC
>JBBIGB010303392.1:0-11328 GCA_037577075.1 Alestopetersius hilgendorfi | reverse complement strand
TTTTTTTTTTGGGAAACCCCCCCCCCCCCCCCCCCCCCAAAAAAAAAAAAAAACAAGTGACCATAGACAATCCAAGCACATTATTTTACCCTTAAATAGTAAAAATGTTTATATATATAAAATGTTTATCAACAGGCCCCCTCATGGCCCTTGACAGTTTCCCCTGTTTTCCACCCAATTCCGTTCAACCCACTAACTACAACCACCAACAGTGGGAGGGTGAAGGCTAGCATATATTTCATCCAACTCAACTGAGGCACCACCACGTCTTTTAAGAGTAATATAATGTAACTAATCTTTGTTTGGCAAAGCATATTTAAAGCAGAATGCTAAATGCCAATAATCTTAGGCAAGCTAACAGACACCTGTGCTTGATTGCTTTGTGCTGAGTGATGGGGGATAGAGATGGCCACCCTTCCCACATACAGAGAAAGAGCAAAGCCAAGCATGCTTCTATGAACTCATAGAAGCCATGAATGGCTGCAGCACAACTGATAATCAAACTCACAATGATAAAATCAATGCTTAGAGAGTTGTGCCACCTGGGTGCTTATTTTTTTTGCTAACTCAAAAATAACCTTTTAAAACTAAAAGGTTTAATTTCTCAAATTAAATATTTTCCCCCAAAGCCTTAATCAGATTAATTATAGCACCATCAACACTGTGTGTAAAGTGACACTCTTTTGAGCTGCTTGTGAGCAATGAGGTGTGAAAAAGGATTAGAGTAAAACCGCTAATACAAAAACAGCTTACACCTCTCCTCGGAGATAAAACGGACATCCGCAGCTTTCATTAGATCAAAGAGATGAACAAACATTAATAGACAACCATTCATGTTACAATAAAAGAGCCCCTAGGACAAATAAGGGCCACCAAGCCACTGTGTCTCCTCCAGAATCCTCTCCTCTCTCACCAAGGGCATTGCTGTAGGGTGCTCACCCAGGCTGTCACTGCCAGCTAGAACTAGAGCATTTTAGCTGGAGCTGGGAGGCTTTCCTGTCCTATATCTTCTCACTGGTGTGATGCTGAGATGTTGTTGCCATACCCTTACATGGCTTCTATGCTTCTCACTCTACATGTTGCATCTCATATGTGAACTTTTCACAAGCTATTGAATAACATTCACTTTCAAGAGGGTAGAAGAAAATAGGTGCCTTAGATCATCTGTTTGTCTGCTGTGAAAAAAAAAAAATCACATGCTGCAGTTTTTCAAGGCAAATGTTGCAGCCTTTAAATAGAGCAATGTATCTGGCAAGAACTCCCCATGAGTCTTTTAAGAAAAGGATAGGGTTGAGGAATAAATAACAGCCATAAGAGTTTGTTCTTGAATGCTAATAGTCATCAAAAAGGTGGTTTCTAGCATTGCTAATAATTGACTGATGATACTTATGCATACGGCAGTTAATCTTTAGAAGATGCAGATGTTTTAGAAGATTCAGTAATGCTGGTATGATGTAATTCAGTGTCAACATTGAAAACCAAAAATCTGGCCAAAGAATGGGATTGAACGTTCCAGTCCATAACATGTGTAGGATAAATGCATAGTTTAAGTGAAAGTGATCATTCGGTCATACGTGAACACACCACTGCACACAGTGTGAACAGCACGAAATTCACCTTTAATCCATTCACCAAGTGAAGCAGGGGGCAGCCATGAACACGGCGCCCGGGGAGCAGTGTGTGGGGACGGTACCTTGCTCAGGGTACCTCAGCGGTGCTTCTTGGGGGATCGAACCCGGACTTTCTGGTCACGGGACGGATGCCTTAACCACTAGGCCACCCAGCTGCCCCAGTTTAAGATGGTTATGATGAAATGTAGTTATAATTGCAGATTGCTGAGTATGGACATGTAGTTTATTACATAGTAATTGAATCCAGTTGCATATACAATAGTGTAGCAATAGTGCACAATACATGTATAATAATGTATAATAATAAAGCATTATAACGGTTGGCAGTGACTGTCACAACAAGATCTGAAATAGCTCTGAATACAGTAATTTGGTTTAAGATAGTTCCATCCATTAAAGAGCAGAGAGCTATTATGCAGCCAATAAAATCCTATACAGTGGCAGTACTAATGTAGCACTCGGCAGGGTGCTGACACAGAACAAATTGAGCTTTCACTGGGTCCATCTATGACCACACTTTCCAGTCTTTTTAAGTCCAACTGCCTCAATCTGTTTGCACCCTGCTTATTATCACTCCTTTCTTTTTTACGATTACGGATCACCTGGAGAAGCTTTCACTGTCTATCTCGTATTCACTCGGACAAAAAGCCTGCATGAAATTCCTCATTAATGCCAAAGGTTTCAGAATCTTGAGGTTATCCCTTGATTGTTTCTCCCCTTTTTGCCTAAACCACAGTAGAAATGTTTGCAGGGGAACAGAACATTTATTTCATCCCAAACTACTGTTTTGGCATCTGTTGGTTAGACTGTGCATTAAAGCATATTGTCATATATGTCTTGCTGTGGTAAAAGAAACAGCTATGTTGTGAATCACACACTGCTTGAAAAGTGTTGTGGGGGTGGATTGTGAAAACGTAGCCACATTGTGCTTTTTGAAACAGCAGAACTAGCTGAGAGCAATGAGTGAGCTGTTGTGATTAAAATACATTTCACACAATGGCTAGATTGCTAACCTGTTGGGTCTCGCAGTTGCTGATTTGTCGGGATATTCAATAGCTGACCTGTATACAGGTTACCAGTACAATGGTTAGGTCAGTGCAAAGGCTTCCTTGAAGACTTCATGCATGTGAAATCCAGTTACTCTGGATCATTACAATTCCCTCTGCTTCTTATTCTCAATCTGCATGTGAGAGCAGTGACTAGGCTTTGCCAGGGTCAGAGCAGGTGCGGGCATATCGATACAGCATTTGTATTTCTATCGAATGAGGAATAGGGAAAAGCACAGTACAAAGGGAATGTCCAAAAACCTGTTTTAACTTGCTGTTTGATGCTGACTCTCTCTGCTTTCACCATGGGGGCAAGTGTGGGAGAGGCATGGCAGTGGAGCTGCTAGGGCTGAGCTTTAGCTACAGGAGCATTTGTAATCTTCTGCCATTTGCAATTTGTCTTCTTTATAGCACATTAACAGGCTGACTTGGCATGGAAGCACCAAGCAACAATCTAAACATTCATCACATATAAAACCAATGTCGGGATTTGGGAAAAGAATTGCGGAAAAGAAACAATGGCAAAACCAAGGCAGTCAAATAGTTAGTCACAATGAATCACATTGTTGTGTGTAGTCAATCACCAAAGCAACCTCTATTATGTACGTTTCAGAAAGGGCATTATGCGTAATTTTCTTTTTAGAATGGGGTTCATGTTGTTTTTAGAAAGGGTATTGCATTATTTTCAGAAAAGAAATATTTGTACTGAAATGCTAAGATAATGCCTAATCCTAAGCTTTACCGAAAATGCATGTAGTGTCTCTAATGGACAAATGTTGCTAGTGTCATAGGACATGTAATATACACACATACGTAGGCACTTGCAGATTCATGCGCAAGTACAATGAAATCATGAGTCATTTTTATGTTTTCCTTACTTATGCTTGAACCTTGACTTTTCTTTGTGTTGTTATGGTGCGTATCTGGGACAGACACAAAATATATTCATTTAATACTGTACATACTATACAGAAAATGTGTAACTAATTTTGCAACTGTTAATAAAGTAAGTAAAAATGTATGAAAATGAGATTTCAGCATTTCAGGGGAGCCAAAGGCAGTTAATAATGTGTGGAGTGGGCGGCATTTAGTTAATGTTGTATGTATAAACTGTACCTAAAATATACATCAGGCATTATTGCTAGTGAAATTTTTAATTTGATAATTATTATAATTTCAGAAATTAGTTAATAAAGATTTATTGAGGGAAGCAATATTAAAAGGCCATTATGGACAATGCAAAAGTTACCCTCAGTTGTAGAATGACCCATATATATAATTTACAATCAGCGGTTCTAGCTATTTTAATAAAGCACTACAATTGCCAGTTCTATAATAACATGTGGCATGAGAGCAGCTGGGCTTCAGTCTGCATTACTATGGGTGAAGGATCAAACTAGGAAAATGTGTTACGGGCTTTAATAATGCATCAAAACTTTTGCAATCCTAAATTAAATGTAATGGATAAAGCACAAAGCATGTTTTGCTTCAGTTCTAACTTAGTTATTAGAGGGACCTGGGACAGATTGCAGACTGCAGTTTTCAACTGTACTCTGCCAATCCAGTTTGGTGTAAACAAATCATCTGCACATGTAAGCCCAAAGTACTATAACTGAGGCAACAAAATAAATAACAAGAAATGACACACAAAGAAAACTTTCAGCTATTTTCTAAACATTTGTTTATTTCCTTTTTTTTGTAGTAGCTACCCAGTGTTACCTGATCTGCTGTAGCAGAATTAACTGCTGAATGTTTATGTGTTTTGTGTCCACAGATAAAGTGCCGCACTTCACTAGGCTGGGGGACACTGAGGTGAATGCTGGACAGAATGCCACCTTTCAGTGTGTGGCCACAGGACGAACAGCTAAGACGGATCCCTTCACCATGGAGGTGAGAGAGAGAGAGAGAGTAAGAGAGTAAGAGAGAGAGTGAGAGAGTGAGAGAGTGAGAGTTTTGTTAAATTCAAAAGAAACATCCAGAGAACCAGAACATCTTTTGAAAAAGAACAACAGGATGCTTGATGGCTGGCAGCTGAAAAACAGAAGAACACAGCTTGCAGAAAGTTACATTGACATAACACTGATATGCCGGTTTAATAGATGCACATTCTTTGTAATTTAATTCATTACGTATTTGATCAGAAACCCCTACCTGACACCCTTTTGTAGCAATGCAGACATTGAACATACTACTACCATTTTGACATTACTGCTAGTGAGAATAAGCTACCACCCAAATAATGGACTATGTGTAGATGAGACGAGACATTTAGTGCTCATTTAATTTTTTTCAGAAAATAAATATATTTATACGGAATTTGACTTTACATGGAACATGGTGGATTTGATTGCATTCGGCCACAAACATATCAATGAGGACATGTACTGATGTTGGAATGATTTGTTCAGGATCTCAAATGCCATCCCATCCTGACAGTATAAGATGGAGCTTCATCAGGCCAGACAACATAGTTGCATTGTGCTAGATCAATGCTGGAAAGCTTTATACCTCATTTTCTGATGCTTGTCATTGGGCATAGGTTCATATGTGGCTGCTCCAGAGCATCTATCAGGAGATTGTATGGTGACAAGGAGAAATCTGGTAGCAGGTAGTCCACCTTAAATGAAGCTAAATCCCCTCATTAGAAAGGCGTTCTAGATACTTTGTGCATCAGGTCAGTGGTAGTCCTGAATGGGATCGAGTGGGCTGATAAAGTGTGTAGCCACATTTGGACTACATTGTGTAAAAGTATAGTAGATGTGCATTAATGAATTAACTGTATATACATACATGGCCAAAACATTGGCACCCATGCACTTCTTTCAGAAAATGGACCAGTTCTCCTAGAACGTTGTTACAATTATTGTTTGGTGTTCACATATTTATTTTTTGTTTGCAATGGAAAACCACAAGAAATAGCAACAAAGGATATCATTCACACAGAACTCGAGAAATGGAATGAACAAAATTATTAGTCTCATCAAAATTGTAAATAATAACCAAATTTAAATAACCTGATGCTCCTTTAATTTATAATAGGTGCTGGTATTTTAGAAATCTTGCAGCCAGTTAGAATGGAGAAAAGTGCTTTTAATGTGTACTCCACTGAGGATGCAGAAAAGAAAGAAGAACAAGGAATCGTCTGAGGTTTAGAGAACTAAAACTGTGGAAATACATGGACAAGTCTATCTCCAAATATCTTACTATTCCTGTGTCCACTTTGCTAAATGTCATTAATAAATGTACAGCCCTCATAGACCATAGTACTGTAGCTAACCTCACTGATTGTGGAGGATTGTGGTGGATGGTGGATAAAGAACCTTGAAAAACCAGACAAATTTAAACTGACTTGTAAATTAAAACATAAAAAAGCCATACTGGGTTTTGCCAGAACTTATCTGAGAAAACCACAATTCTTGGAGACTGTCCTGTGGACAGATGAGACCAAAAAAGAACATTTTGGTAAAACACATGACTGTACTGCTGTTTACAGAAAATGAAATTATGTCTTCATTCTGTTAGCATTGGCCCAATGTAGTGGAGGTTCACAGATGTTTTGGGGTTGCTTTGCACCTTATGGTACTGGATGTCTTGACTTTGTGCATGGCATCCAAAGACTAAAAAAAAAAAAAAAAAAGGTTTAAGGCAAAGTGCTACAGAGTTTTGACGTGGTGAGTAACAAGTCATGTGTTATATTCCATAGAACTTCTGTGGAGAGATCTAAAAGCAGCAGTTGGCCTCTCAGAAGGGGGCCTGAGAGACCTGAAGAAAAGTGGTCCGAAATTCCAGTTGAGTGGTGTATTAAACTCATTAATGGTTACAGGAAGTGACTGATTTGAGGCTTGCTAGCAACTATTAAGTTGGAGAGGTCCGTGTGGAAAACACTTGTAATTGCAACATTAATTGTGGGAGAAATAGTGCATTTGCTGAAATAAGTGCAGGGGTGCCAATGTTTTTAGTTACAACTGTGTATGATTATATGTGTGGACACATTTTTATGTGCAATTATAATCATTTCTTGACTGATGTCAACAAATTGAAAAAAAAATCAAACATCTCAGTCAGCTGTTCATGAAGAAAATATGCGGTTCTAAAGAAGCAAACTACAAAACACACTTGTGCTAAACCTATGGTGTTCATGTGCCACTAATATACATCTTTGAATCATTGCTTGAATTCCTTGAATTGTATTGAATCTCTGAACTGAGTTGAGTTGAATGGTATTGAACTGCTCTCGTTGAAGGTGAGTTGAAGTAGAGACTGTGTCTTTTTTAAATTGTCTTTTTTTAAGTAAACTTCCATGAGGAGGTTGAGATATGTTAAATAAATGGAATGCTAGTGCACTGATCCTTTCACTGAGTCGTTTCAAATGGACGTCCAACTCAGAAGTGTCTTGATAGCCTGCTAATTTCACATGTAATTCACCAATGCCACACACTACTGAAAACCACTTGAGTCTTTCTGTCGACTGTTATCAGCATGACATTCCTGAGCGTGTTCATTTTTGGGGCTACTTTTCCACAGTTTATAACTTGAATAGTCTTCATCTTCATGTCAGAAATCATGATGGCAGCCTTTCCATGCCATCCTTGAAGTTACCACATCTAAAGTCTTTTTGAAATGACTGAAGTTTTTGTCATGGTTGGATATTCCAATGATAGCTTTAGTCACAAAATGATACTTTTTTAACATTTCTTTTAACCCCTTTTAAATGTAAATTCAAGCCAAATGCATTCCTTTCTTGACAGAGAAATGTATTTTCAAATGTGAAATAGGAACACAGTCAAGTCACACAGTACACAGTAAATGAAACAACATGCCTTCAGGAGAGAACAGAACAGAACACAAGACCACAAGTGCAGACAAGACAAAGAAAGAGCAGCAATAACAACTAGATGAGACAAGATAAGACAATGATGATAATACAATACAGATAAAAACTGTATTCTAGCGGCAGAGAGTTGTGTGCAAAGATGCAGATCAGCGATACAGACCTGCAGCTGCAATACAGAACAGCAGTAAATATGACTGTGCAATTGTACAATTGTAGCAGCAACATGACAGGGAATGTGCAGTATAAAAAATAGAAGAGTATTTAACAGGTGATTAAAGCATTGGTACAGTTTTTTGCTTCAGTCCCGTCCGAGGAGCCTGATGGCCTGAGGGAAGAAGCAGTGTGTGATGTAAATGTCTGTGACAGAGGGAAGGGAGACCCTGAAAATCTTCTCAGCTGTCCTCACAATCCTCTGCACAATCTTGCGATCTGAAACGTTACAGTTCCCATACCAGGTTGTGGTGTAGCTGCACAGAAGGCTAACTGTGGTCCCTGTGTAGAACATGGTGAGGATTGAGGGATGAAGGTGCGCCCTCCTCAGTCTCTGCAGGAAGTAAAGATGCTGCCTGGCCTTCTTGGTGATGGAGCTGTTTTGTCCACGTGAGGTTCTCCATGATGTGAACACCAAAGAACTCTGTGCTCTGGATGATTTCCACCGAGGGGCCGCCGATGCTCAGTGCTCCCTCCTGAAGTCAGCAACTATCTCTTTTGTTTTATCTATTTTCAGGGACAGGTTGTTGCCTCAGTACCAGTTTGTCAGCTGTTTTACCTCCTCTCTGTATGCTCCTTCATCGTTGCTGCTGATCAAACCCACCACAGTTGTGGGGATGATTCGAGCTTTGCATTGTTGCACAGTTGTGGGTCAGGGCGAACTAAGGTCTCCTAGTGAGGAAGTCCAGAATCCAGTAGCAGAGGGAGGTGTTTAGCTTCCCAATCAGATGCTGATAGTGTATGATAGTGTTGAATACTGAACTGAAGTCTATGAACAGCATCCTCACATAAGTGTCCCTTTTTCCAGAGGGCCACCACCAGGTGGTGTTGGTGGCATCATCTGTAGAAGGGTTGAGACGGGATGCAAACTGCATCTGCCCCTCAGAGCACTTCATGATGATGGGTGTGAGTGTGACGGGACGATAGTCATTAAGGCAGGAGAATGATGATTTCTTTGGCACAGTGATGATGGTGGTGGCTTTCAAGCACATTGGATCAACAATGGTGTTCAGAGAGATGTTGAACATTTCTGTGAGAAATGTTGGTCTGCACATCCTCTGAGCATACAACCAGGAATTTGGTCAGGGTTAACCCTGAACAGAGTTTTTCTCACATCAGCCATTGTCAGACAAGAGTACCTGGTCATTGGGAGGTGGTATGGATTTCCCCCCTGCCATGTTCTTACGATCTTGAAATGTAGATGTTGTTCAACGCGTCTGGAGGAGAGGCCTTACCATCACAGGCAGGTTGAGATGCCCTGTAGATGGTGATGGCCTGGATGCCCTGCTGCATGCACTGTACATCCCTAGTGTCTTTGCTGTGGGTGCGCTTTGCTGTTCTCAGGGCAGCCTTGTCACCTGATCTGAAGGCAGTGTCCCGGGTTCTCACCTCTGCAGTCACCCAAGGCTTGTGGCTGGGGCATGTGGTGATGTTCCTGGAGACAGTGACATCATCGATGCATTTGCTGATTGACTGATGCTGTTTAGGTTACAGCCTCTCTGAACATGTCCCTGTCAGTGTCCTCAAAACAGTCCTGAAGCTCAGAGATGGTGCCTGGGGGCCAGATCTTTGTCCCACTTTTCCATAGAATTGTATGCAACCTTGTTTCTAAAAAAGATGGGACACTGTATACAAATACAAATAAAAACAGAACGTGAAGGTTTGGAAATAAAGTAGCCCCTACATTTAACTGAAATTAGTACAAAACGAAATGGGAAATGCTGAAATTGATCTTCTCATTATAAATGTAATGGCTTTTTAAGGAGCTGAACAGGAAAGTTGTTTGAGATTTGAAAGTGAGATGTTTTCTGATACTTGCTTGTTTTAGGATTTTTATACATTCAGCTCCCCTTTTAGTCTTTTTTCATAATGCACTAAATGTTTTCAATGGATGACAGATTGGGTCTGCAGGTAGGCCAGTGTAACACACAGAATCTTCTCCTGCTTAACCTAAAAAACTAGAAAAAGACGTTGCCTAGGCGACAGCATGTGTTGCTTCAAAACCTGTAAATATCATTCATCATTGGCATGTCTGACGAATGGTCTGCAGGCTGGGATGATGGACCCATGATCAGAGAATCCGAGGTGGGGGCGGGGCTCAGCAAGGAATACGCTAGCAATGTTTGTGTAAACCGGCAGCTATTAACAGTCCATCAGGGTGGGTGTTTTGGAGCTCACCGATGGCTCTGAACAGTGAGATACATGTGGAATTTTGTACACACAGGCAACAAATAATAAGCAGATATGAAACAGGGCAAAACCAACATGAGTGCAAAATAGAGTGTATGTCTTATTCCCAAACTAATGGTTGCATTTGTGGTCAACTTTCGAAACTGAACAAGAACAGACATATACATGCTGGCATTAGGATCACTACAGATCCTACTGTAAGATGATATCATAAAAAACATGATTATGTCTTGATTTGTGATATGCCAAGTAATACCAGAAATCATTTTGACTGCCAGTCATTCCTTCCAAACAGGTCCCACTTTACATTGTGTTTCTAATAACTGAGTAGTTACACTTTAACAACTGAGTAGTTACACTTTTTACATTAATTATAATACTGTAATCACAAAAGTGTAGCTAAAATATCTATAATTACACATGTATAACAGGATGAGCTGCTGTTTTTTCAACAATACTTTTTTGAACGTAATAGAAAGTGTATCATTACCTGCATTATGAGAGTGCTTACATTACATCTGCATTGGAAACACCAACTTTAAGTAGCTTAAATTAGAGCTGTAGTCAAGACTGCTCATGTTCATAGTCCAGGACTTTGTGAGACCGCTTACAGGTTTATAATGTTTGGTTGATACTGGAGACATGGTGAATCTTCTATTTTATGGTAATCATTTTGTTCTATTATTTGCAATGATGTTGTGGCTATTTTCATTTTGTTGTTTGGGAGGGTTATTTTGTCAATAACTGTGGGTGCTTTTGCTTTTTCGATAGATTTCTTAGACTTTTATTCACCATGGTGCCAAATACTTTGGCATGGCTGGCTGCACTTTTTTAAGGAAGCTGGACATAGTCGAGACGAAGTACAACATTTGATGAGACCAATAGCCGAATCCAAGACAAGTTAAAATCCAAATACCAGCGAGTCCAAGACAGGTCTGAGAGCATACACGAATGAAAAAAATGTTTCAAGTCATGGCTTGATGTCAGAACTTTTGAGATGTCATCTTGTCAGACTGCAAGCCCACTACTTCATCTAGTTTAATGTTAGGAGGTTTAGCATTTCTTGTGCTGATGCAGTGCAAGTACTATTAGAATGTAGGTAATTACTTTTCAGAAGTAATTCATATAAATGTAATTACTCTCATCATATTACACATGTAGTGTTATGACTATCAATATATTAGTGCTGGATTTTCTTATTGCGCGATAAAAAAAATGTTGCTGTTAAGGCAGCTTACAGAATTTCACGTGTACGTATCAGTGTTTATTTGGAAACCATCAATACACATCTTGTTTGAAAAATAATCAGCCTGCAAACGTAATCCAAGTGGATGATTTAGATCCTGGAACACACGTCAGCCACAAGACTCCTCTCCCTTTTTAAATTAGAAATACCCTACACACGGTTTGTGGCATA
>JBBIGB010303366.1:0-11330 GCA_037577075.1 Alestopetersius hilgendorfi | reverse complement strand
GGACAAAGCCTAACTAAAGTCCTCCGCTGTCTCTGCCATTTAACAGCGTGTGTTTATCTCCCATCGCTAGCTTGCCTAAGCAGCTTCTTCTTCTGCATGCTGGCCCCAATACTTCCCCCAGTGTGGTACAGTGTGGTACTGCAACACAGAGGGGCATTTCATTTTC
This sequence comes from Alestopetersius hilgendorfi, assembly GCA_037577075.1. Lineage (NCBI taxonomy): Eukaryota > Metazoa > Chordata > Actinopteri > Characiformes > Alestidae > Alestopetersius > Alestopetersius hilgendorfi. The sequence continues at coordinate 11,164 of JBBIGB010303366.1, read as the reverse complement.
AAATTAATCACGCGATCAATTTATTTTAAAGAGTTATAAAAAATAAATTAACGCAAATATTTAACGCGTTATTTTTAACAGCCCTAATGCTAATATATTAAAAGAACCTCAGTTTAATACATAATCTCTTGACCAGTCGAAGGTATCTCTTAGAACAATGCATCCAAATCAAGAATGATTTAAGTCTTTATTTTTATAATAATAGACAACAGGATGGATGGATGGATGGATGGACAGATGGACAGATGGACGGATGGATGGATGGATGGATAGACAGACAGACAGACAGACAGATATATAACTGTCCAGGGTGTACCCCGCCTTCGCCCATTGCAGCTGGGATAGGCTCCAGCACCTCACCCCCCCCCACCCCCAAACCTGAATGCAGGATTAAGGGGTAGATAATGGATGGATGGATATAGATATAGATAGACAGAAAGACAGAGACCTGCAGCATTCCAAGGTAAGTCTTGTAACTCAGTTGCTGTGTGAAAGTATGGAGATCTAGCTAAAGAAATAATAGATAGATAGATAGATAGATAGATAGATAGATAGATAGTTACTACAACACATGGTCTTTTTAGCAAAGCATCATCTTAATCATTATAATAAAAACTTCAATAGGGTTCAGTGCTTGGACGCTTAATGAAGGAATGAGCGAAAAAGATGAAAAGAGGCAGGCATGAAAGAGAGAGTACAGTCTGGTACAGCTTTAGCGTTCTCACTGGGACTGTGTGACCTCGGCATCGTGCAAACAAACAACATTCGCTCTAAATGAATCAACCTCAGAATGAACCTCATCTGCAGTTTTCTCCTTTCCTGAATGTAGTCGCTCTGCAAAGACATATTTGGCTTGCAAAGTTTTCTTTAGATTTGCACTGGAGCTACAGGGCTAAGAAATGGAAGGTTCATACAAATCACACACTTACCTCAAATCAAGTTGTGTGGCATTTCACATTGACTTGCTTGTGTGGTTTCTGACATTGTATGCCATACTATTGGCTTTTTAAAAGGAAAAAAACAAAGGACAGAATTTACTACAAATAGTTTATATCTGTTCATTGTACTCTTGTCCATGTCATGGAGAGTCAGAAACCACATCAAAGAGTCTGTTTTAAATTACATAGCATCCTAATGAGGCAAGTGTGTGAATATATACGTGTGTTCATTTGTTAATATACATCGATTCCGGCATTTCAGACCTGCAACACATTTAAATTGACACATGGACAATTTAGGGCTAGTAATGATGTAAACAGGGAAAAAGCAAAAATGTAAATTCCCTTTTATAAAGTAAAGAAATATGTTTGTATACCTTTTCCTTTATAAAAGAAACTTTACATTTTTTTCTAGCCTGTTTATATGGTGGATGATTGAAATTTAAGCAGTGCCCTGGTGCCCTCCAGGAAAAGTGGGTCAGCCCAGCAGGTAGCCTGATGTTGCAGCTTCTTGTTGGGCCTTAATTTGTGCTTATCCCTTCAAAAAGTACACTTCTGAATAATTTCACAGAGGATTGGAGCATCACTGGGCATAAATAGCAGAGAAGGAAATAACTGCATTCCACACAGTGGATATAACCCCGTCTCTGAAGGGAAATAACTGCTGAGGGGTTTTTAAATAGGATTTGCTGGCTTCGGACTCAAGCCAAGTAAAGTCAAGTAGGTTTACTGTCATTTCAACTACATACACACAGTACAGTGAAACGAAACAACATGCCTCCAGAAACAGAACACTAGAAACGGAGCACCAAAGGACTACCAAAGCAGAAAGGATGAAAGAGAGAGCAAGAAAAGCATGAGAGCAACAAAACAACCGGACCACATTTAGTGCAGTCAACCATGGGCCCCGGAACCATTATACATACCCCACTACTTTTCAAAATCATTTGTTTCATCCCCCACACATAACAATTGCCTCCGGCACCCTTGCAGTCGACGATACCTACAGTACAAGTATGAACACAGTATTATGACAGATACAGTATTTTAGCAATGGAGAGTTACATGCAGAATGGAGGTAGACAGCAATAAATATTATTGTGCTAATAATCACTTTCACTTTCACTTTCACTTAATAGCAGCAGCAGGATAGAGAACGTGCAGTAAAATGAATAGAAGGGTATTTACACAGGCATTTCAAGTTTGAGTTGTGTGTTTAAGGCAGAAAAGATCAGTGTATATGCAATGTTTTATGAAGAGAAGAGGGAGAATTTTGTTGATGGTGCAGGGTACAGTTAATGTTTTAGTTCTGGAAATGACTGGAAATCAAGCCAATCACTGACCGCTCTGACTGAATAATATTAAAACAACCAAAAAACCTTCAAAGCAATTCAGTTTTTTTATTTTTATCTTTTCAAAGCAAGATTATATGATATAGTTCCCATTCTGTGAGACACTGGACCTGCATAGAATTCAGTCAAAATAATATGAAACTTCAAAATAAAGAGAAACCACACACATATACCTCTTCTTCCTGTGCATCTGTAGTGAAGCGCATGCAGGTAGCATAAAGCAAATCAATACCAGGAGCCCATTATTTATATATACAGTAGATCATTAAATGGATCACACTGTATACAGAACAATCTTACAAACAATATTGTTTTCTCTCTCAAAGCACAGCTGGGACAGCGGAGGAGGTAAACCCAAAATCAGATGAATATGTCTATTTATAGATACTTTTAAAGGTCAGGTAATACCCACAGTGCTCTCTGCTCATCTCTGAGACTGGATGGCTGTAATGAATAGGTGCGGGAGCCAGACTCCATCTGCGGTTTAACAGAAGTTTCTCACCTGGCTTTGGCCACACACACTCTGTGATAACTTGGTGGACAGGTGAAAAGAATAAAGGATGTGGAAAAGAAAGTGTATTTACATTAAAGTCTCTGTGAAATATCAAATGCATTTCGTCTCTTTATACCGGCTGGTGTGGTTCTTTATTCTCGCTGTAATTCAAAGTTATGTTTTAAACGGGCACTTCTTGACCTCAGTCATCCTCAATAACCTTTAGAACAAACTTTCCAATCAATACAAAAGTAATCAAGCTGCCAAGGACTATTTGGTGTCCATTAGTTTTTGCACGAGAAGTTTGTTCCATTAGTTTTGCACGAGGAGCTACGAGGTTAGTGTCATGGAACACCAGGTGAGCATTGTGTTGAGTTATAAATAATCTCAAATAGACCTGCTTTTGTGGCTTCTGACACTGTGTGACACACTGCTATCTCTAAAATGGGCAAAAGTACAGAGCGTGACCAAAATCGTGAAAACAGCGCATGAACACGTTCTCTTTGTATTTTGTCCTGTTTGGACTTAGGTGGTCTGTTCTGGTGTTGCTCTGGGATCCTGGAGGAAATGGTTTTGTTCCACTGTGTACTGTGTTTATGGCTGAAATGACAATAAACCTACTTGACTTGATATTTATTGTTCATTATTTCATGAGAAACACCTGCCATTTAGATTCACTTTGTAAGTGGACAACTGCAAACTCATCTTTATCCCTCAACTTACTCATGAATGAAAACACCACCATAGGACCAATGCTGAGTTGATATTATTTTGGTGGTGAACCAGTTTCAGCCCACTCACATATTGGTGACACATTGGAGTATGTGGCACTGGTATGAATGTATCAGTCAGAAACTGCCCACTTCTAACCATTCATCTCATTAGACCTCTTAACTGGTGCAAGTATGTTAGATTTGGCCTAAAGCTGAATGTATGATCATTTTTCAGGAACAGGTTTGGTGATTCAAGATTCAATTCAAGATTGTTTATTTGTCACATTCATAGTCATAAAAGGACAACATGGATTGAAGCGTATCCTGAACCGATCCTTATGGTGACCACTTGGCTGGAGATTGACTCACACAAACTGTGCATAGAAGACTGTGCACCTATCAGGTTGACCAAGGTTGATGTATTTTATAAAGTAGCCTGTAAGTGAAAGGGAATGGCCCAATACTCATATAATATCTTGTCAATGGTGGTCCTATGGGGATCCCTTTCCATTAATGGCTGGAGTTGGTGGGATGAATTGTGCAGCAACAGATGAGCTACACTCAATAACTGTAAATCAACAAAGTGCACATATTTGGTATGTGGGCCAGACAAATGGCCTGTAGATACCATCAACATCACATATAACATCTACCAAAATACTGAGATAATCTGAAAGAATCCAGGGAGAACGGCACTATTTTAGTCCTACATGTTAAACATACAGTGTTTAACTCTGTATGGGTTTCACTGAACCTAGTGATCTTACTGTGCACTAATGAGTGATTTGAGAAGTTCCGACTGATATATTACAGAAAAACACCAGAGAACGTTTCAGTAGATGAACTGCAATTATGTGGTGTGAATCTTTTAAAGCCAATTAATTCTTCACTGAGCGTTCATTAGGGTGAGATATCAGATTTTGCTGCTATTATAGGAGTGGAACTCTCCATTGCAGGGTTTTTACTCATTCTCCGGCTTTTTTTCACATCCACAACAGCAGGTCACCGGCAGATTCATCTCTTTCGGAGGATAGAGGCCTCCTCAAGCTTTTTCTAACTAAATCAACAGCAGGTCATATAATCCACTTGTACAGACGTTTCCACAGGCACTCGCCTTTGAAGCAGAACCAGAATCAGGAGAACAAGAGTCCAGCCACATAGGCCTATATATATATAAAGCAGACTGTCTTCTTAAACTTGCCATTTAACACATGTGAAACTAAATGAACACCTCACTTCTAACCTTAATTAGATATTGTTAATGTTACATTTACCAGAAGACAAATGTTAGCTGCCAGCTAATTTGAAACAGTATGAGCACTAATAGCCCTTTTTAGGCTACAATGAGAAATAGATTCTAAACTAAAAGTATAATAAAAATAATTTATAATGAATTAAACAAATGCTTTAGATGTAACTTGTAATTAACTGGACAGGTGCTTTTTATGTATGATTTTACCATTCTAACTTAATACTGTTAGCCTCAGAACAGCCTCTGATAAGCTGGTCAGATCCACCTGAGAGTTTTCCAGGGGTGTCAAACTCTGGTGCTGGAGGGCTGATGTCCAGCAAAGTTTGATGGTTCTCCAACTCAGACATATTCACTAAACCTGACAGTTAACTGGTGAGGTGAACCAGGTGTTTATGAGCAAATAAAATCACCAAACGTTCTGGACAACGGCCCTCCAGGACTGAAGTTCGACATCCCAGCTTTTGTCTGAATGATCAGAATCAGAAAACTGACCTATTTGTTTTCTTTAGATTTGAGGATCTGAAACGAAAGCTTTGTTGTCTAATTTAATTGCTTTTAAATGCATTCTCAGAATTTGGGCCTCCACTGTACAAAACTCATTCACTCACATTTCTTAATTAAAAGAACAAACTAGAAAATCAACAGCTGAGACCATTTTTGAATGGATGTCCACATGCTTAAAATGCATGTGTACCTGATCACAGAACAGTACATGTTAGGATGTTAGTTGTGACCCCAATAGTGAACAGTGTGCAGTAAACTAGTGATGGATTTGATTCATATCCGGATAATGATACCTGTGTGACAGTAACGCTCTATTAGAGCTGGAATCGGTTTACCAGAGGAGGTTGTGTAATGTCATTTGTCTGAGATCTGACTGGTTGATTGGTGTGGGATAATGTATTTGTGTAATATTCCAAATTCCTGTGAGTGTTTGGTTGAGACACACCCAATAACAGTAATAGCATGGCCATGTGTTTGAGCAGGATTTGTTATTGCATCAGCCAATTAAAGAAGACCATTCACCAGATTCATACTGGATTAAAAACCACCTGCAACAATCATAATCAGACTCTACAAACTACACACTCAGCATATTCATATCGGATTAAAATGACTCCACAGTAATTAAAGTGTAAAGCTACACATATTGCACATTCATACTGGATTAAAATCACTCCACAATTATTACTGACAGAGTATAAAAACCACACCCTCCATGGATTCATACTGGATTAAAATAGCAATATTGTCAGTGATCAGTTAAATTACAGCACCTCTTAAGACAAATCCAGTCCATCTCAAGTCATGCTTAAACTGATCTTTTGTCTTGGGTATTGGATGCATCTAGAGTAATGAAAGCAGCTTCATTTTCCACCCTGTGCAGATGCAGACAATTAAGCTGAAGTGTGCTTGCACACTCGGAATGGATGTTTACACTAAACAACCAAAAAACGTTACTTAACTCATGTAATCTGCACTGATTAAACCACAGCGTTTAAGATTTATGGTCCTGCTCACATGTAAAATTGTTTAACTCAAGCCATAATACATTCAATCATGACATTTTTAATGGTGATGGTCACTTGTAAACTATGTATTATGAAAATCGTACATTTAACAAAATGATTGTAAGATATGGTCCTACTAGATCACTGCTGGGTGTCCTAGAAAAGCAGCTAAAGTGTGTGTGTATGTTGTGAAGTGTGGTTACTTTTTATATTACCTTAAAAAAGCTCATTCCTGAAAATCTGATCCTTTTAAAACACATTTTTTTCATGTTGCATTTAAACACTCTGTGCCTTCCTGTAATTATATTTTTAATGTCTTTCATTTTTCAGTTATTTAAGCTCAATCCATTATATTCTCTCACTTTCCGCATTTCATTACATACACTACTTTTTAATTAGGCATTCCTCAGTATTGTGTTTGTTTTAACGACACTATATGAAGGTGTTTTTAAAGGTTCTTTTTAAACACATTTATGATGTGAGGCAGGAGAGCAATGCTATGAAAAGCTCTGCAGGGTTAATACGCTTTCTGTGCTCTGTGCTCTTTACCTGGAGGACAGAGTAATTAAAAAGAATTATTGCTTCATAAAAAAGCAGAGACCCAGTCCATGTGTTGGTGTGGTGTGTGTGTGTGCGTATGTGTGTGTGTGGCTGTGTTTGAGCATGTATGTATGAGTACTGTACTGTGTTTTATTATTGTGTTTCTATGTACGCAGAATTGACTTGTGTAGTGTGAAAAGTGTGCGTAATGAATGCTGTAAGTTGTGACGGCTCTTGAGACGATACACCTGTATCCTGGGAGATGTTTTTCTTTTTCAACTTCGGCATCAGCGTGTTTTTATAAAAACTTTCAGACAAACTGTCAGGTCACATTGTAATGAATCCAGGTGCGCTGGGGCTCCGCTGCAGGGATTTGTAACCTAAGCACAGGGACATCTTCAATCAAGCGCTGTTTGCGAAAATGAAATGCTTGTCCCGACACATTTAAAGACGACCTTCCATACCCATACAGATGACAATGCACTCAACTTCTGACACACTCGTTGCTCTTCTCTCTTGTGGATTCAGAGAGTTTTTGCTCTATGAAACATTTAACTGAAAGCGTTTGTAGCACACTCTTGCAAGTAGCTTGCAAATATAATGAAGGATTATAAAAGAATTCAGCTGAACTGGTGTTTGGTAATGGTTTATGACAAAACACAACCATTATTATACTAACAGACTATTGCATACAAATTACAGTGCACTACATGGACAAAAGTACTGGGACGCATGACCGTTACACCAACTTTAATGACACTGTGTTCAAATACACAGAATTTAATACGGAGCTGGCCCCCACTTTGCAGCTATAACAGCTTCCACTCTTCTTGGAAGACATTACATAAGATTTTGGAGTTTCTGTGAGAATTTGTGTCCATTCATTCTGTAGAGCATTTATGAGGTCAGACACCGATGTTGGACAAGAAGGTCTGTCTCACAATCTCTGTTCCAGATCATCCCAAAGGTGTTGGATGGGGTTGAGGTCAGGGCTCAATGTGGGACAGTCAAGTTCTTCCACCATGTCTTTATAGAAATTGCTTTCTGCACTGGAGCTCAGTCATGCTGGGATAGAGGTTCTTCCTCTAACTGGGTCCACAAAAAATGTCTTGGTCTGCTGAAGTATGAATATGGATATGGTATGACTTGTGCTCCTGACAGGGTTTGAACCTGTTTTAATCTGCTGTGGGTCAAGATACTCTTACAAATTATACCTTTTAATCGCATTTAATTGCAAACAGTCATTAACTACGTCACTCGTTTTTTCATCATGAGGAAAAAATCAGAAACCAAAAGCCTCAACAAGTAAAATAACAGTGTTTCAGTGTTTAGTGTATCCACACTTTACCTTCATTGCCTTTATTTATAGGACACTATCATAGTTTTTGTGCTGAAAGCTGCAAGGATGTTTTTCCAAGTTGGAAGTGTAAAAAGGTGTCCAGTTTGGGTGTTCTGGTACAGATGGTCTTCTTTTTTTATTTATTTCCTTTTCTTAGTAATAATTCCACAAAAAGCACACCTTTCAGAACTACTGTGTTAAGTACTCTTTTCATGGTGGAAGGAAGGAGAGAAACACCAGTAGATATATTTTTAAAGAATAAAAGAAACGAGTCTCTCCTGTTTCTCAAAGTTTATTAAATTGTGGCAGTTGTAGTGGTTTACTGAATCCAGTGGCTGTTTGACCCCTTTTTTCTCTCTTTATCCTTTAGTAATGTTTTGTGCTACAGTTAAAAAGTATCTTCTAATTGCTTTATTTTCCTACGATTTTCTTCTTTGTGAAAGTGTTTTTTCACAAAGAAGAAAATCATTGGACAGCATTAAAAGTGTGAAATTCTTTCTCTGTATGTAACCCACTCACCAAGTGCCAACAAAGAGCGGCAACCGGGGAGCAGTGTGTGGGGGAGGGTACCTTGCTCAAGGTACCTCAGTGGTGCCACTAGCAGTCCTGAGATTCAAACCCACAGCCTTCTGATCACAGGGGCAACTCTCTAACCACCAGACCACCAGATGCTCCTAAGACCGTGTATCTGTACATCCTCAGGATTATGAAAAACAATATTTGGTTTTATGGGGAAACTAAAAGAACATAACTTATAAACCCGCTTTTCCCTCTCCTTCCACACTCCTAACTCAATTTGTTTTGTAACCTTATCTAGCCAATAGGTGGCAGTGTAGAGAAAGACAGATAAAGGGTGCACAGGGCACGGCGTATTTTTTTTCCTACCCATATTCCGGAGCGACACGCCTCCTCCGGTAATACTGAAAGGCTGCTTGTAAATATGAACCTCTGATCGATCCAATATCAGTATGCTTTTACCCATATGGTGATAAATAATCGATACAACAACAGATCAATGTATTGGATTGAGCTATTAATATACATTACTCATATGATTATTTTCAGGAAAAGTGGTCTCTTATAGTCTATCTCTGCATTTAACACATTCACCAAGTGAAGCAGTGGGCTGCCACCAACTGGGGGCGCCTGGGGAGCAGTGTGTGGGGGGACGGTGCCTTCTTAAGCGTACCTTAAACAATTTCCTCCTGGATAAATAAAGTTTTCTGATTCTGATTCTCAGTGGTGCCTTTGGCAGTCCTGAGATTCAAACCCACCACCTTCTGAACTCCCGAAACAGAAGGCCACCAGCTGGTCCAGCTCAGTAACAAAAACACTGTGTTTATTTATTTTTTTCCTGGATCTGTTTGGATTTTGGGTCCAAAGTTTATTTTGTGAGGGTCTTAAAAGCTTTGCTTAAATCAATGCTCTTGGCTGCAGGCCCATAATTATAAACTCTGAACCAATCAGATCGCTAGGGGCGTGGCTTTCCTGAATACAGGTGCGAAAAGAAAGGAGTGTGGGCAGAGCTCCGTGCTCAGAGTCCTGGAGAGTACGCACGCTGGAGTTTGGACCAAACAGAAAGTGGGGAAGCAACTCTGAAGCCTGGAGCGCTGAGGGGTGTTAAAACAGAGGACTCCCTGAACACACACACTCAGCAAGGACTTTTAAAAAAAGGAAAGACAAAAAATAACACAATTGAGACTTTTGAGCGATGCGCTTCTGGCAGCATGGCCAGATGGTTCAAGGAGCACCTGGGATTCAAAAGCACCAAAGCCTCGCCACCGGCGCCTCCGAAGCCGGACTACCGTCACTGCCACGCGGGCGCGGTGTCAGGGGCACCCGGCTTCCACCATCACCACCACCATCACCACCAGCCCGGCTTCCAGAGCTCCGCGCAGCCGGACATCCTCGCCGCGTACAAGCTCCAGAAGGAGCTGGACTTCGAGGACCCCTACACGGCCGGAGGAAGCGTCCCCTTCTCTGGAGGAGGTGGAGGAGGAGGACCGAGCTCCGTGAGCTCTTCTCCGGACGTCAAGTACGTGTCACCCAAGCACCGACTCATTAAGGTGGAGACGGTTGAGAGGAGCGTCGCGGTGCCCCAGGCAGCGGCTGCCTCTGTTGTTGTGACCGGGGTACAGGCACCCGCGGCCGGCTGCAGCAGCAGCAAGTCCCCCTCGTCCCCTCCGGCCGAGCCAGAGAGCAAGCAGGAGAAGGTAAGCTGAGCTCACGACCACTTTTAAGCAACACTGGCTCCACATTTGTTGTTTTGTGCGTTTTTGAGTTTAACACAGAGCGCATATGGACTTTTATCACTTCTGTCAACTTGGTTCTGGTCCACCAGCGGCTGGGTTTCCTTGTTGACCTGTGGTTCGTCATGAATAAGTCTCAGAGAACTTATATTTTTATTATAAGAAGGTGATTTCTGAGCTAAAACGGCAGTGAGCCAGAACGGAGGTCTCCACGTGTTCCAAACCTGTAGAACGGGTCTCTGGATCTGGGCTCCTCTCTGGTGGGGAAATGACATGTTCCACTCAAACACTCTGTAGGTGGTCTTATCTGACTTTGTGTGTTCTTGCTTCTTGCTGTTTGATATATTTTTTTTATTATTTTAAAGAAAGATTCCTGTTTTATTCCCACTCAAAATGACCTGTTTTAATAATAATAGCATGTGACCACAGGGCTGATTTTTAAAAACTCAGTTTTTAGCCATATAATTGAAATACAAGCTTGCAGAACACAAACATTAATAAATAAAATGAGTAGCCTACATGGATCAGTTAATGATTTTTTTTGTAGTCTTTGCTGTTTATGTCAATTTTACTATTACTGCTAATAAAATGGGAGAAATAACAAGAAAGGCAGTAATGCTGGCACTGAAAAGGGCATAATAAAAATAACCAGGGTCATGAAGATGAGGGCTCTCCAAACTCATCACTGCACTGATCATGAATCGCACATATTGCTCAATGCTGGTTCTTCAACTGATCCAACGTCAACACCCGGAATGAGTCTGTCACACACGCGCA
>JBBIGB010303326.1:0-11332 GCA_037577075.1 Alestopetersius hilgendorfi | reverse complement strand
CTCTCTCACTCTTTTCTCGGGTATGTCCCTCTCTATGTCTCACTCTTTTGTTTTGTTTGTCTCTCTCTCTCTCTCTCTCTCTCTCTCTCTCTCTCTCTCAGTGATGTAGATGGGGTGCTGAGGAGGGCGAATGCTACAGAGTATGGTCTTGCGTCAGGAGTGTTCACGCGGGACATCAGTAAGGCTTTGTACGTGAGTGAGAGGCTTCAGGCTGGAACAGTTTTTGTCAACACCTACAACAAAACTGACGTGGCTGCCCCCTTTGGTGGCTTCAAGCAGTCTGGCTTCGGCAAGGATCTGGGTAAGACAGCAGCTGATGCAAAAGCTTTTTGCAACAAGCCTCAGATTTAATGCTGATTTAGTCTGTTTCACCTCAGAAAGTAAGTGAAAGGTTTACTAATTATTTTAATATATATATATAAACTCCTTATAATGTTCCATTAATGTATTCAAATCTGTGGTAATGTACCACTGACTGAGCCACTTGACTGAGCTTACAAGCTTGAATTTAGCTAATATAGTAACCAAATGCAGTTCACTTTATAGACCTAAAACACAAAAATAAATCACTAAATCAGAACAATCAGGCACAGATCACCTCTGATGCACACAATATGACATCATCATGGTATCATTGGTATTTTTTTGCCTATTAGTTTTAAAATGTGAATATTTAAATAGAAATTTCATAAAAATGTCATCCCTACGACATACCATACCTATCTGAACATCATGTAAACGATTTTCTTCCTTTCTCCCCAACAGGTCAAGAGGCTCTCAATGAATATCTGAAGACTAAAGCTGTGACAATCGAGTATTAATGCGCCTTCAGTAAACAGTGGCAACAAACCTAAATGTCTTAGTGGATGAAGGGAATTTTACTATTTTAATATGCTGCAAAAACCTGGGATGAAATGTGACTACTTGGCTGCTTAACTGTGGTAGCAAAAAATATGAGTGACTCACACTATAGCAGTATGCCTTTCACTTCACCACATTTTAATGGTGCCTTTATACTGCCCTAGTATTTCCATTTTTGACACCTTTTAATGCTGGTTCAACCATGGCTTCATTTTGTAAATTAATATACCACAATTCATACCACAAAATGAACAAAGCAGAAGAAAAAACACTGACAAAACTTAAGTACTTCAAGATCTCTATATTACAAATAATGTTTAAATATATTTTATGATTTTCTGCCATTTTTAAATGTAATAATGTGTCCTCCATGTGCCTCAAAGAATAAAAATGTAGTGTGTCATTTTCTTGTTGCTTTATTTATATGGTGGTTTATAATTGCCTGTTCCTGTTGCTCCAAATGGAAGAAATGTTGAAAATATTGAATGGTCTTTGTTGACGCCCATGGTGTACAGTGTTTATGAGGTCTATGATTTCTCTCATTGTTTTATTTTTATACTGGGCTAAAAGAGCTGATTACTCTTTTAGCCCACTCTTTGAGTATGGGGGAGGTCAGAGCATGGGAAGGCCCTCCCAGTAGCTGCTGTCCAGTGCATGCAGGGCAGCAGCTCATTCAAATTCCTAATAGGATGTGGATAGGTGTTGAATTCTTGACAATGAAGGTAACCATTAATAGAAAGCAGAACAAAAAATATATTTTCTTCTCAGAGTGACTTTACTAGATAAAGTTCTATGCAGGATTCTAGATCACTTGATCTACGTTCCTTGAACACGATCCAGATCTAAACACAGACAGGGACAGGTTTGAGACCTGGTGGATCACTTCAGATGAAGACAGATGTTTGTGTCTGAAGATGGCTGTAATTTCTGCTGAGTCTTCCACAGTCATTCTTCAGCAGGCCCTCATTCCTTTTCTCCTGGCTGGACTGGGAATGGTCATCGCTGGAATGGTGCTGGATGAAGTACAGGTTGGTGCTGAGGGTGTTTTATTTATTGTATTTGTTTAGTTGTGTTTAATATGCAAAATTTTGTTTTTTCCTTCGACAAATCCTCAGTACAGCCATGTGGTCACGTAATTTTACTGGCATCAGTAGAGATCATGGTCACCCTGACATGCAGAATGACCAAATGACCCAGCTTCAGGAGTTCTATTTAACTAGCTAAATATACAAGCAAGTAGTAAACATGTAGTATGTATAATGTCCAATCTCATGGGGATTTAGATTGGAAAGGAAAAGGAATTCTCTTTTTCTTTTGAAGTAAAAAGATGCTAGACTTACATTACTTGGGGCAAAAGCCTCCCTTTACCATAAAAAAATCATCAAAAAGTCACAATGTTGTTGATATGTTGCCTCAAATTTTATTGTTTTGCTTAAATTGTTGATTCCATGCTACAACTACTACTACTAATAGTTTAATGAATGTAATAATGCTGTTAGTTCTTACAACTATTAAAATAATGTGACATTTTAAGAGTTTCTAGTTTATTCACTTAGTGGAATCACTATGATGTACATTCAGGTTACAATTTCATTTTTGTATAAAACTAACCATTTTAAAGGTTAGAAATTATTAGACAGATTAATTTACAGTCTGTGAGATTGTGCTTATAAGGTCTCTTTGATAGTCACTGATGTGCTGATTAAATCACTTTGCAAAGCTGAGTTACAGTGTGACGCCATGCAGCATGCACTGCATTCTTATACTAACCTCTTTTTTTAATCTCCCATTTCAAAGTCACTGAAGTGGTGAAATGGTCCTCTGAATATTAACATGAATACCAACCTCAAGGTGTCATTATGCGACATAGCGATGTAGGCTGTTACGTTGCTTGAATACATTTTTAATGCACAGTGTAGTTCTTATTCATTTGAAGGTATTTAACCAGTTATGCATAACACAGAGCAGCATGTTCACAGCACATATGTCACTCACTCATTTAGGACAGAGCCTACAAAGGTGTGTGGCATAATTCTACTTTTACTGATGCACTTCATCTGCTTCCAACAGAACCCCACTTGTGAAATTATAGATGAATAATAAATAAAGGCAGAGAAGCCTAACGCCCTACTGATTCTACAGTAAAATAATTGCCCAAGGCCAAGTTAAGGGACCTTTCCTAAAACAGCTTTAGTAGACATATACAACTGGCAGTTTCCTGTTTGCTGAATGTGTTGTCCTCTTCAGGAATTTTCACTGAGAAGACCAAATAGTATTACTGCCTAGTTTTGTCATATTGGAATAATTAGTTTGTTAGAGATGATGAGTGTCAGGTGATTAATCAGATTTCCAATAATTGGGATAAGTAGTACTACCTTCTAGAGCGATGAACAGATCCTGGAAAGTCTGAGAAACCTGTATAGAACTGGAAATTAAGGTTTAATAATAAAGATAATTTGAAAAGTGGTGGTCAAATATCAGAGCTGATAAAATATCATAAATAATCCAAAATACTCAATTCCATAAAATGCCTTTTGATATGTAACTTTTCCATGCAGAGCTGATTTTCAGGTAAAAGGGCATGAAGAGACATCTGTGACTCACGTCAGCATTCTGGTCACAATAGGTGCTTTTGGTGCAGTGGTCCTGTTATGTAAGAGGTCCTTACAATGACAGAGGAGGCTTAAGGACACATTGCATGTCCCATCAGCTCATACTGCGTCAAGTTTGTACCTCTCACTCTCATGAATACACACTTCATTGGTTTCATAGTAGTTACTGAGTCATTCATATTACCAAATGAATAAAGAGCTTTAAGCTTAATGACTGAAAAATAATCAAAGATCTTAAGAAGTTAAGATAAAGACATGGTGTCCAAAGAATCTGTGTGCACGTAACAAATGCTACGTCCTCACGCTCACAAAATCATCCCTGCAGAGGAGAAGGCATGATGTTACTGACTCCTACATCCTGCTCAGGGTCATGCATTTGCTGAGTCATTGGCCACCTGTCTGCAGGGACAGAGAGGAGGAGGAAGGGATAAAGTATGTAATGCAATGTTAATTAAAACTCCATGTTGTAATAGAAGAGGGGGAAGAAAGGCAGTCAAGAAAACAGAGAATCAGATCAGCCCTCCCACACAGAGTGAGTCACAGAGAGAGGGAGAGAGAGAGGGGGAGAGAAAGAGAGAGATCGATCTCTGGAGGACCACCCTAGCACTCTCCCACTTGCGTCACTTCAGGACTCTGAATATTTCTTGAAAGCTTCAGCCCAGTTCAGAAGAGAGACAGTCCACCTGGAACGACGCAGAACTCTGAGTAAGATACTCAGTGAATGCTCAATTTGCTTGAGGAGGAAGCCTCTTTTCAGACGTTTTTAACTCTGCTGGATCATCAACTGCCTGCACCTGCCTCAGTCATCTGTGTGTGTGTGTGTGTGTGTGGGTGCTGTGAGAGGATGAAGGGGGACCTGCTGCAGAGTGTGACCGTCGATCAGCAGAGGACACACTCCACAGAGAAAAAGCTGGCTGCCTTCTGGGTGTCTCTCTCACTGCGCACTCGAACCTTTTTTAGACCTCGACAACGCTGTGGCTTCCACAGGAGTCCATCTGTGGCAGGGCTGCTAAAGAGTGAAGAGTAAGAGTGTGTGTGTGTGTGTGTGTGCGTGTTTCTGTCTGTCTGTATGTGTACATGTGTATGTGTGTGTGTTTTAGAAGCTGTCAAAGTACACTAAAAATCGATGCATTGAATATGTGTACATCAAATCTAGTGCATGAACAATTGTGAAAAAGAAGTGACCAGAGACAAAACTTGGTTTTATTCCTATAGAAATGAAGTACACAAATGGATCATATTCAGTGCATTCTTTTTTATTGTACATTAAGTTTAATAGCATAGAAGGAACCTGTACATTGTCGTGAGTCCACATCTGGATGTGTGTGAGCATATATTTCCAGATGTTAGAGTGACCTCTACGGAGGAAGACCAAATCTGCTCCTACAACAAAATAACACTGACGAAAAAAAACTGATGGAACACGACAGAAGAGCAGGGAATAATCTGCAGAAGAGAAATGCAGGGAATCAACAGGTGCAGCAGCATCCGCGACATCTTTTTTTCAGTTCTCTTTTAAGACTTTAACTGATTTGCTTTCTACAGCAAGGACATTTGAAGGATTTTCAACAATTTTAACTCCTGGGGCTTCAGCTGCTCTCAAATAAGCCTGCCATAGATATACAGGTCTAATTCTATGGAACCTCGTTCTCCTATTGTGATGTTATAATCCTCTTTGTTTTTCCCATTATGACATCACAGTCCTCTGTGTTTTTGTCCCATTATGATCATCATCCTCCATAGAATGGTACTTCATAATGCAGAAGCTGAGATGACTTCTGTACTCAGACTGTTGTTTTTTGGCTTCAAAAATGACTTCATTTCAGCCCAAGGAGGATCTCCACAGCACTGTGGGACTGGATGATGGTCTTCACACACCTGGAGCTGGAGCTGAGATATATAGAACAGAGACTGCAAGCCTTCACTTGTAAGCAGATGTGTTCGACCTTCCAGAGAGTTCTGCATAAATTGCCCCTCAGGTGCTGCTGCCATACCTTGAGGCAGACCTTGGTACAAAGACAGTACAAAGATCAAGGACACAGTACAAGTATGCCCTCTGTCTGTGTCTCTGAGTGAGTGAGAGAATAGAGAATCCACATCCCAGCACTGCTATTTTATCAATAGTTTCAGATTTATCGTTTTCTCCTCATGACGTGTCTGCATTCATTCTTTGTGTGTTTGTCTATATGTGTGTATTTCAGCACTGGGAATTGTTTAAGGAAATCTCTGAAGTCTTTATTTTGGTTCCTGCTCTAGTGGGCTTGAAGGGAAATCTGGAGATGACTCTGGCATCCAGACTCTCCACAGCAGTGAGCACACATACACACTCTGGTGTTCAGTTGTTTTTTGTCCATTTTTAAATAAAATAAACACTTGTCCCAGAAAAGAAGTGCAGTTTTAGATTATGTTTGTTGTTTCTGTTTATTTACATGTATATAAATTTTATTGTATAAAATCAGGTCTCCACACAAAGTACAGCACAAATACACATAGATTTATGCAGTTAACAATTAATTTAACAAATATATCATTGTGACTCTTGATAGAATCACAACCAATTAAAATACGTCTGAACATAGTCATTGGAACATGTTTTTTTTTTTTTTTGCTTTACACAGTTTGTAAAGGTTTGTAAAGATTAATTTATCTTTACATTGTCAGACCATGTCAGGTCGAGTTGGCCAATAGAAATGGTCCCCTTCTAGCAAATGTCGGGTAAAAAGTCACATATACACTGTTTTCTTATTTTCCCCCATTCTTTTATTTATTTATTTATTTATTTATTTATTGCTTGTTAGCAACAAGAGATGCTCGTTTTGCTAACAAACATAGAAGTCAACAGTCACCCAGAGTGTGTCCAAAAATATATCCATAAAAGTGGAGTCAAGCCACTCAAAACACATCCATGTCTCAGCTAAGGTGGCACGTTGACCACATACCCCTGTTGAGGTAGTTTAGGACGCAGTATGGCTGACTCTGCTCTATGTAAATGAACAATATTTTGCTGCTACAAGCAACCATTTTAGACTGGAAACAAGTGACCTTGAAGGCTGAACAGATGCTTCCATTTTAATGACTTTCATTGCCGAAATGTTCCCTACTCCTGAGGTGAATCGTAAATAAATTCCCTTTTGTCTAAAATGTCTGGCTACATGTTGAGATTTTGTTCAGTTTTTAGCTCCGTCATACTGTGTCCTAAACCACATCAGTAAGTCTGCACCATTTTAATGACTAGCTGGTTGCAGTTTGAAGGGGCACCTAGAGAAGATTCGAGGATATATTTATACAGCATTCAGGTGATTCTTGACATCTAATGCTTTTTATCATTAGCATTGTTCTCCAAAAGAAAAATATGGACACCAGACATATCTTAGCTAACTGACTACTTCTGGTGTCAGTAGGCAACTGTGTAAATCTGACCATTCGTTTATAGGAATGAATAAAAGATTTTGTGACAACGGCAATAATATAATATAATATAATATGCTTCAATTTAGACAAGAATTAAATCCAACCTGTTTTACATTTGACTCGTTTTGCAGGCAAACACGGGCCAGTTAGACAACCCGAAGCAGCGGACAGCAACTGTTTTAAGCAATCTGGCCCTAATCCAGGTCACTCAGTCTTTCTACACACAAAAACGCTGATCAGCCATGACTTTAAAACCGTTGACAGGTGATTTGAAAAACACTGATTAACTTACAATGGCACCTATCAAGAGACACATGGCAAAGGGTTCGAAATATTGACTCGACCTCCAGATTCTCCAGATTTCAATCTGATTCAGCATCTATGGGATGTGTTGGACAAACTGCTTTCATTCATAGAGGCTCCATCTCAAAACTTACAGGACCTGTTGCTAAAATGCCAGATACGACATGTCTCAAAAGGTCAGAGCTTTTTTAGTGACACAATGGGGACCTACACAATAGTACAGAAGGTGGTTGTAAAGTTTTTGGCTGATTGGTGTATGTTTATCTAAGAATATTTAGCTTCTTCTGACCCTAGCAGAGTTACCAATATCTTCTCTGTGTCTCTCTTGTGCAGGTCCAGGCCACAGTGGTGGGCTTTCTGGCTGCTCTGGCTGCAGTAATGTTGGGTGCATTGAGTAAAGAAAGAGTGGATCTTCAGCAGACTGCTATACTGTTAGCTAGTGGAGTGACCACAGCCTTCATTGCTGCTCTCACTCTGGGTCAGCTCATGGCATGTTTTATATTTTACTTTCCTTAAAAACACTTTAACGTAGATTCTTTCCATTGTGGAACAGAGGCTAAAAAAAATCCAAATTATACAATTAAACCCTTTTACCAATTAGTTAAGGCATGCTTGTTTTCCAAAGTTTACTTTTTTAGTTTTGCACAGGAGCTACAAGACTAATGAATAATGTAACAAGTTTGCACACTTAGCATTGCCAAAATGATGACATATTGCATCAAGTTGTTCTCTCAAATGTCCATGTGCTAAAACAACAATAGAATCAGCAGCCAAACTACTGATGCTTGCAGTTTCTCCACACATAGTTAGTAAAATCAGACGACAAACATGTGCTGTCTAGCTGGCCACATTTGATTTAATTTGGTAATAAAATGACATTATCTTTTAACTGTGACTGCTCCAGGGCAGTTTGGCCAGAAAACCTATACTTAAGAGTAAAAGCAGCTAAACTCTGGTTCACTTTATCTATGCTTTGCTTGTAGGAATGGTCATGGTGGGGGTGGTTCTTGGATCTCGGAATGTGGGCATCAACCCCGATAATGTGGCCACACCCATTGCTGCCAGCCTCGGTGACCTCATTACCCTCTCATTGCTGGCAGGAGTCGGCAGCTTCTTTTTCCAGCTGAGAGGTTAGTTCTGCTAAGCAGTGCCAGGGCAAAGGGAGGGAGGGTAGCTCTTACTGTGAGACCTGATCTCATACTGGACTCTGCTGTGATTCTATATTCATGCAGCGCCCTTCATAGTAATTGGAGGACGCTGTACATTACTAAATATAAAAAAAAAACGCTCTTGGTTATCATTTTAATTTTATATATAAGATAGAAAATGATCTTACCTTTATTTGAGGTATTTATAAACAAAGTATGATCCCACACATACTTAAAAAAATTAAGTTGGCATAAGTACTTTAGGATCTTTTTAGTAGGATCCTCCTGTTTCACTGGGGTGAAAAAAATCTGGTGTATTGACTTGCTCAAATTGGATAAATAGCTGATCAGCCTGACTTGATCGAAAACAGCATGATGTCAACAAGTGCTTACAGTTTACCTGACACCACTGGACCTTTTACAGGAACAGTGTACTGTGGTCAGATGAAGACTGAGCTGTTTGATTCCAAACACTCAAAGTGGGTTTGGCACAAAAATAAAAAATAGGCCACAGAGAAAAGCCCTTAGTTAACTATTAAGTACGGTACAGGATCTGTGATGTTGTGTGGCTTTTCTCACCCTAGCAGTATTATTCTGATGCTCAAAGAAGCTCAAAAACCCATCTTCTGGTTCTCAGCTCTAGTCAAATATGACAAGAGAAGACTCATTACTGTTGTTTTGGCCAGAAGGGTTGCAAATACACCAAACACATTTTTTTGGAATGAACTTTATTTTGTGATCTCCTGTGACTCTTTCGAGCTCATATTGAAATTATGTATTAAGCGGATTTCTTCTTCATTTATATTGGATGTGGTGCCAAAAATTTTGGAGGACACTACATCTGACACTAAGTTTCTCTCTTCTATATTATCCCTGCGGTTTTATGTGATCAAGAGAGGGATCATAAGTGACTATGATCAACAAAGATCATGTTTAACCTTGAGTCTACGGATGTAATTAAAGCAGTGTTTCTGCCATCAAACCACTAGAGGGCAGCAGAGGATGAAAATATGCTGCAGGCCATGCAGTAAGAACCATTTTACTACAACGTCCTGTGGTCTCCATAGGTGTCTGAAGTTTCATGATTGCATAGTGAGGAGTCTTATCACAACCCACGAGCAATAACAGAATCCCGCAGTCAGGGATATTAGAAAAACTACCAAAATTGCTCTTTACCTGACAGTTTCCTGTTCTGTTGCAGAGGTATGCTATATGTCTACAATGACGTGCGCCGTATTTCTCATACTCATCCCTCTTTGGTTGGTCGTCGCTTGCCGCAACCCACAAATCAGAGAGGTTCTTAGGTCTGGCTGGCATCCTGTGATTGCTGCCATGCTAATCAGCAGGTAATGACTCGAGAACAATGCTTGGTCTGTCGACTGACAGTGACACAGTAGTCTGTTCATAAACCACCTGCATGCCATTTTTTGAGATGTGGAAGAAGAAAACCAATTTTCCTAACTTCACAAGATTTAATGAAACAATACATAGAATAAAAATGGGATCAATTATTCAATAATAATTAAATAGGATTATATCAATAAAAATAGTAAGACTAATCCTTTAATTCGGTTTCATGTAAATGGAGAGTTTAATTAAAAGTTGGAATTTTGCTGAAGTTACGCTGTCCACATCTCTGAAATGATACATAGTTTTGTGATGGTTTCTGCCAGGAAGAGTATGTGTGTGATGAGTGTGCTATCTGTCTACAGTGCAGGAGGCTTGATTTTGGATAACACTGTTAATGACCCCCAGTTTGAAGGCATGGCTGTTTTCACTCCCATCATTAATGGTAAGAGCAACAGCCTTGGGACACAAGGTCTTCTGAGTCAGGTACTGAAACCGAACAACTCTGCAGTTGAAATTACATCACAAATTGAACTGCTTGTCATGTTTTTACTTACTGGTTTAAAGTGTTCTGCTTCATACATCAAGGTCACAATGTCAGCCTGCATGAAACTTGACATATATCTCCCCTGGACTGTCATGACAAATGAAGGTCTTTCTGTAAGCCTCATGCTGGTACATTGGGCCTAATAGTACTGATAATTACTTGGACCCCTGGATTGCTGCTTGAGGTTATTGTAATTGCTTAGATTTGATTTCTTTTAATCTACATATTCAGCTTTATGTCTTAAACATGTTAGTAGTTAGAAATATAGTCAGAAACTGGACTGCATGTCAGGCATTACACTTGCTTGGTGTAGAGGGTCAACGCCCTACCAAACCAAGACCATGTCAGTCTGACCATCAGCAATGAATGTCTGACAAACATCAACAATAAATGTACCTTATCATCCTGATTATGGTCTTTTTCCAAAAATAATTGAAAGATTATAGTAAGGCATTTGTGTACTGTTTGTTTGCCAACATTTTTCGTCTGAAAATCTAAACTCTGCTTTTAATCAGCTATTAGTGACATATTTCTTGGTGAATTGCTTAATGTACCAAATCTGAAGTATGAAACCTGTTATTTTAAATTTACAGCTCCACTTATTGAACTTATTTTGATATAGGGGCCTTTTCACAGTCACATTTTTCTTGGTGAATTGCTTAACCCCCCACTGTTTATCTTCTGCCTGTGGCATAAAGTCTATTAGGCCTCTTTAGTCCACACAGCGTTAGTTCGCTTTGAGCTGTTAGCGGTTTGAACTCCCTGATTGCTGCTCGCTGCTATATTTGTAACATGATTGAACACAACAAATGGCTTTTCTCATCTTTCAGTAAGCTAGTAGTTCAGACAATAAGATAAAAATAGGAACATCTGTGTGCTTTACATTTCTGTGGAGTTTAGCGAGTGTTTTGTGTTTTGTGATTTTTGTTGTTTTCTTGTTGCCTTTATTTCTGTCTGATTCTGTTTCAGTTTGTGATTAGTAACTCTTTGTTCATGCTTCTTTCTCTTCACAATGCCCACTTCCTTTCTATCCATCTATCCATCCATCCATCCATCCATCCATCCATCCATCCATCCATCCATCCATCCATCCATCCATCCAT
>JBBIGB010303318.1:0-11332 GCA_037577075.1 Alestopetersius hilgendorfi | reverse complement strand
ACACGACACGTGACAACATCAACACAGCGGATGTAGTACGTCCGAATTCCATTCATACTACCCTCATTCATACTGTACAGTACGTACTATTTAATTCAAATGTAGAACGTACTATGTAGTATGCGATTTCAGATTAGTGGATAGACATACCCTGTCACCAACATGGAAATAATGCTGCCTAGTGTCCTGGTCGTTCAACTTCTGGATGGCAGCATGTGAAGGTGTACAAAGCCGCCAGCACCTGCGGACCTGCTGACAATGGTGCATCAACCTCTGGCTCTTGATGTTCAAAGATCGGAGGCTGGAAACTGTAACATACATCAAAAAGACTGAGACCTGTTGCAGAGGAGACTTGGAATGAGGTAGCAGGCTCTGGAGCACAGTCGATTGGCTTGCTCTATTTGACCGTTCGTCTGAGGATGGTATCCGGAAGAGAGGCAGAAGGCAGAAGGCCACCTGGAGCCAGTTGGTGTGAAGATTTAGTCCAGGCACACATCGCACACGCCTGGACATAGGTCTGTATGTCTTTTCCCATTGATGGTCACCAAAAGGTTCTTCTAATAAAAATAATAGTTCAACGGACTCCTGGGTGCCCAGCCAAGGGGGAATCATGACTCTACTATAGAACCTCGGACTTCGTGGTGTCTGAGACAAAGAGATGTCCAGGTGGGGTGTCTGCCGGAGGAGGCTCCAAGGTGTGCGCCTGGCAGATGCGATCTTCCAGCTCCCAGCAGAGAAATGATGATTTGAGAAGGGAGGACAGACTGCCTGGGGAGCCTCGATTTGGTGTTGCTGTGTGAGCACATTGGCCTTAACATTCTTAGACCCTGGATGGTATGAGCCTGGACAGTGGATGAGTCAAAATAGAAGGGCATCTAAGATGGCTTGGTGAGAGCACTCAGAGGCTCTGCAACAGAACTGAAGTCCCGGATGAACCTCCTATAGAAGTTCACAAAACCCAAGAAACATTGGAGGTGCTTAAGCGTTTTGGGTAGAGGCCAAGTATGCACAGCCTCCAGTTTCCGGGGTATCCACCATTATGTGGTTAAGCCTCTGAGAGTCAACACACGGATAGAGGCCCCCGTCTTTTTTCTTTAGGAAGAAGAACCCCAAACTTCAGGTGATATAGAGGGCCAAATTGCCCCCTGACAAAGACCCTCATCAATATAATCCTCCATGACCCACTGCTCTGTTACAGAGAGAGAATAAATGTAACCACAGGGCAGTGCTGTGACTAGCAGAAGGTCTATGGCCAGATCATATAGCCAATGAGCTGGTAAGGTGCTGGCTTTTTTCTTGCTAAAGACCTCTGCCAGAATGTAGATGTTGATGCTGGGATAGGGGGAGAAGATTGGGGTGCCGCCTGTGGTGCTGCCTGCTCAGCAGCCTGCTCACACACGATAGTCTTGAGTGTGGTGACTTGATGAGCAAGCTCAGCACAAACCACAAAGGAATCATGAAGTGCCTGCCACGAGCCAACCATGTCATGTTCCAACTGTGTGATCACGGCAGCCTGCTGCATAACAGCATCACACATAGCGGCAATGTCCGCCAGATTCATGGCTGTGGGCTCAGTCATTCTGTCATGACAGAGGGCTGCCACTACACCAGTGTAGCATGATGGAAAAATCCTAATGCAGAGTAGAGCGAGAGAGTTGTTAGATCGCACACTTTGCTAAAAGAACACTTTATCACTGGAGTTATGATTCCCACCAGAACCTGAGCTCTCACTCACACACAAGGTAAAATAAAGTTACTCACGGATTGAAGGTCTAGAAGACAGTATAGTTGAGGGTGATGACTCAATAACTGAACATGGACTACCTGCATTATCTGGCTTATATATCATGTGACTCGCTCATTTCTATTTGCCCTGGCACATCATGTGACGCTCTGAGAGTACAAGAAAAAACATGCAGTTTGCAGCTTGATCAGTGCTGATAAAGAAGGAGTTGCCAGTCCGTTCTTGGCCGTGAAGGCAAGTGTTAAGGCCAAGAAGGGACTATATATAGGAGATGTTATGATAAAACAAATTAATATTGAATTTAAAATTAAATTTGCAGTAAAGTGACTTAAAAACATAGAATTGAGAGCATTATTTTTATTATATATTTGATGCAGTAATATATTTCAAATTCATTATTTCAAATACAAAATGTTGACCTTTTAGATATGTTCCTAAATGTTTCTTTGAATGTTTCTTAAAAGTTTGTAATAGGCTTGACAGATTATAGTGGAAGGAGACCTCTCCACCTTTTGTCATAAGGATTGTGTAAATATCCTGTATTAAGATGAAAAAAGTTCATAAGCTGTAGATATAAAATAATTTATAAAGTAGTCTAAGAAAAGATGGCAAAAGGGTAATTGTTACAGTCGCACCACCCGCTCCCCGTCTGCCCTGTTCATTTTCCCCTGAGTATTAGGTTTCTCCGTTTGTACCACTCCCGCCTTGATTTGCGCCGCAACTGTTTCCCCTCATGATTTGCCGCACCTGTTCCTCTTTTCCCCGCACTATAAGAACCCCAGTCCGGCCCTGAATCTTCAAGCTGGTGTTTCGTTCCTTTCAATGCCTCTGTGTGTGTATTCCTGTGTTTCATGTGCAATAACCTGTATGTTCTTGTTTCCTGATATTTCTGTGTTTGCAGACTCGCGCTGGTTTCCCCTGAACTCCCCAAGCTCGCCCTGAAGTGGCTGTAGTTTTTTGGTTCTCCCTGTTTTTCTGCTCCGTGGATGCGGCCTCGTTTTTGTTTTCCTTTTTGCCCAGCGAGTCCTGCTATTTCTCTATTCTAAGTTGTCTTGTGCATTTTCTGTTACTCCCATGAGTCGGGGCTTCCCTGTTTATTTACTATTAAATTACTGGTTGTGTTCCCTGTCAGTTTGGCGTCCTCCCCCTTCCTTCACACACACCAGCGTGACAGAATACCATCTTCGAACGAGACCCCATGGACGCCACACAGATACCCCTGCCTGAAGACAAGGTGCTCCCAGTCTCCCCCGCGCCGCAGGTGCCCCCTTTTCATCTAGAGCTCCAGGAGCACAGGCAGCAGCTCGTGAACCTCATGCAAGTGGTGCAAGCACTTCAGGGAAGATTCCGCAACCCGGAGACTCCTCCTGCACAAGTGCCAGTTCTAGCACCTGCTCCCCCCAAGTGGCACATCCTGCCAGTCCATCCCACTACTCGTCTCGGCCCGAGAGGTACTCAGGAGACCCAAGCGGGTGTCGCAACTTCCTCCTGGCATGCGAGCTCTACCTGGCAGAAAACCCAGGTCTGACTGAAACTCAAAAGATCTCGGCTGTGATTCAGCGGCTGACGGGGCGGGCTCAGGACTTGGCTGCTGCTGTCTGGAGAGGAGGCGGCATCAATACCACCAACTTTGCCGCCTTCGTCCACCAGTTCCAGACGGTATTCGATCACCCAGGACAGGGGCGGAAAAGCAGGCAGAGACTGTTGCAGCTTTGTCAAGGCTCAGGCTCTGTCTGTGATTACGCCATCAACTTTCGAATCCTTGCCACAGATAGTGGCTGGGACAATGAGGCGCTTCTCGCTGTGTTCCGGGCAGGACTAAGTCACGAGATAAGCAAGGAACTTGCATGTCGTGATGCAGGCTTTGGCCTGGATGAAGTGATCCAGCTGGCGATGGACCTCGACCTGCACATACGCTAAAAGCCACGGGCCCCAGGATCGCGGCGTTGAGCGACTCCTCCGAGTCCTGCTATTTCTCTGTTCTAAGTTGTCTTGTGCATTTTCTGTTACTCCCCTGAGTCGGGGCTTCCCTGTTTATTTACTATTAAATTACTGGTTGTGTTCCCTCTCAGTTTGGCATCCTCCCCCTTCCTTCACACACACCGGCGTGACAGTAATATTGTTGTTCAGTGTGGTTAAAATAGTTTTAAAATAAGCTGTTATTTATTTCATTCTTTCATCTACAAATGCTTCATGATCCAATTTCAACAGTCGGCAAAGTGGGCTGAATCTGGTGATCTGCAGTTGATTGCTCTTGCCACCACCCACATAATTGGGTGAATCACAGCATTTTCATTCACTTGAATAAAAGTTATCAGTGAGGAAACACCACTTTATCATTCTTGTTATCTTTTCTCCCTATCCTTTCAGGGCATAACAGTTACAGATGCAGGAGAATGTAATGTTGGAAGTCTTGTCCAAGAACTCATATTGTTGTAGCATGGTGTGCATGGCTACCAATGCTGCTTGACTTTTATGCATTGTTTGATTTTAGTTTAGCCTTAGAAATGTGAAATTCCAGTGAGTTAAACATACATTTTGAAGATTATTAAGGTACTCATCAACAACATCGCCAAATTAAAGAGCAGGAAAAGATCAATAACCAAAGAAAGTATCAGTATGGAGAACTTCTTGTGAGTACTGCATGTTCAGCTCATCCTCTTCTCCATTTCTGGAAAAAAGTGAAGATTATATTTGTCAAAAGTGTAAATTTTTTTTATCTCTAATGTAGAGGATTTCTCAGTTAAAAGCGCACGGTCAGACTTCAGGGCTAGAAGACGAGAGACATCCTGAAGCTTTTACATAGCAATAGGACTACAGTAATCCCCCGCTATTCGTGGGGGTTACGTTCCAGGAGCACCCGCATATAATAAACACACTAAAGTAGAAATGCAAAAAATAGATAAATTAAAAACTAAAAAAGAGCACAGATGGAACAGAGGGTCCAGAAGGGGTCTGAATATGGCTGCCCACCCCCTACACTGATTTATATTTAGTTAAATATTACTATTTATTAGGGATGCACCGAATATTCGACCATTGAAAATTTTCATCCAAAAATGTCAATAAATGCATTTTCAGTTTCGGCCAAATATTTTTTGTTTTTTAATGTGACCGAATCAACAACTGCAACATGCATCCAGTGATTCCACTATATATATCGGCTATGCCAGTCTTTGATTTAATACACTATTTTGTTTTAGGCATGCACATTAATACACGTTTTATGAGAGAGAATATTTAATTGTATAATATTTCAGCTATGTTACTTTTAGGCTATTCATGAGTGGGGCTAACCATGCTGAGGCTAGGCAGCAAACAGAATGACAAAAATTATTATTTGCTAGCTGCTTTATGTTGACACACAGGTTACATTTAATCAAGACTGTGTTTGTCCCCCAAACTAAATGGAACTGTGAATGCCTTGGACAGTGAGGCATCTTTTTCTGATGCACTGAATGACTTTACAAATGGTTTGAGGCACAGATTGACACAGTAGCGAGAAAAGGTCTGACCGGGTGCTCTGTATTACCATGGCTGATGTAAGAAACTGATGAAAGCAGAGCTCTTACCTAAGACCAAACCTCTTTTAGACCCACTTCAGTTTTCTTACAGACCCTAGAGAGGGCTACAAGATGTCACAATAACCCTACTTAATTTTCTTAATAAACATCTAGAGGGGAGAGGGAATCATGCTAGGCTGATTTTTGTGGACTTCTCATCTGCTTTTAACACCATCCAACCTCATCTGTTAGTTGAGAAATTATGTACCCTTAATCTTGATCCAAGTTTGGTAGGCTGGATACTTTATTTTCTTACCTAGAGATCTCAGATATTGAATAAGAAGCTGTCTGGTGTTTTAACATCATCTACTGTCTCCCCGCAGGGGTGTGTTCTTTCTCCTTTGCTGTACATCTTATATACCAGTGGCCCCAACCCCCATTTTTTTTTCTGTACAGCCCGCAGACCGGTAAAACATGACCCATGTCTGATCTGCGGGCTGCACAGAAGAAAAAAAAATTGTGGATGTTACCCAACTGTGGATGTTTTTGGCTCGTTGTTATGAAAATGCTTTTAATAAAGCTGCGAGTACACAATGGATTTACGTCTATTATTATATTTTGAACATACCCCATTATTATATTTTTAAAATATCCCCATTTTTATGCATATCATTTATTTGTATAAATACGTATACGTATATTTATCTGCAACTCCTTAAAGGCCGGGCACTGTTATATACTAATGATTTTCAGAGTCATCACAAAAACAGGTACATCATTAAGTTCACTGCTATTGTCAGTTTACTTAGTGCACATGAAAATGATCATGGCCCAGTGGTTGATGATTTTGTTTCTTGGTGTGAGAATGCTTTCCTTCATTGTAACATCACAAAAACCAAGGACATGTCTATTGATTTTTTTACCCATTCCTTCTGTCCCTCAGTGCAGCTGTTAAGGGCAAAGGCATTGAAATGGTGACACGTTACAAATATAGGCACCCTGATAGATAATAGGCTTACATTTGACAAAAACACTGAATCTGGGTGTAAGGGAGGCCAACAAAGACAGAACTTTTATAGAGTCTATTGTGTAATTCTCTACTCTTTCCTGGCATGGTAATCGTCCTGTTGGAAGAAAAAATGCACTTCTGAAAATTGTGAATTGGGCCAGTAAGATAGTGGGAGTGAAGTTTAGAGGCCTCGGTGACATTTTTAAGTAAGCTCAGTAAAACTAGGTTTATTAGCCAAGACACCACTCACCCTCTTAATGCTGAATATATGCTGTTACCCTCAACCTTTTGTTTTAGAACTCCCATGTTTTTAAAGAGATACAAAAGTTATTTTACCCCTTTTTCCATTCATGTTCTTAACTTGAAAAAGAGGGTTAGCCCTTGTCCACTTAGTGAGATTTATTATAGCTAGTTACCTATTTACCTATTTATTTATGTATTACTTTCTTTATTTCTTCTTATGGTTTGTGGGTGGTCTGGGTTATATGTTGTATGTTTTGTTTGTTGCTTTTATTGTGGAAGACCTCTATTCTTTACTGATGACAATATTATGTAGTAGTAAGTAGTAAGCTGACAGATTATAGTAGTCAAAGTTGTCTATGTAAACTCTCCTGAGAACCAAGGTAAAAAAGTGTCTTTCAATTTAGTTATTATGTGATTTCCCACATGTGTAGGATAAAATAAACATCTTATAATTCGTATATATTTTTTTATTTATGTTTTTACAGTGCAGGAAGCAATTTTTGGTGCATCTTGTGTATGTCTTTCCCTTAAAGACCATATTTCTGCATCTTTCTGCATTATTGCAATCAATCATTGCTTACATTCCACCCATATTATTATTGTACTCTGTGATGACTGCTGGTGTGTTTTTTCTTTGTTGGACCATCTGGTGCAGAATTCTTTGGGCTGTATTTCATGTGCAGTAGAGGCCAAGGACAGAGTGTCCAGTACAGAGAACATTGTTAAATTGGCAATTATTTAATATCACAAATAGTTAAACTGCACTAAAGACTCAATATGTATGTCCTGACATGTTAATAAACAAGAAGATATCTGAATATTTACCTTACCTTTTCCCTTTCCATAAAATGTATGTGTTCCTATGGAAGCCATTTTGTTCAGTCAAGGATGCCCTTCTGAGAGGACAGAAAGAATGAAAAGGGTAGCTCTAATAGTAAAAGAATAGTCACTAAAAACAAATGTCTTCCACAGAGAGCAAAAATGAATGGGTTGGAAGGAAATGCATACAAGGGTGCAGTGATTGTTGGCTGCTTACTTCCACTGAGACTGAGCTCATTGCAATTGTTGAAACAGCATGAATCCATCCCATCCCTAACACACACATGTGCTCTTAAAGGGCTTACACTTAAACTTTTTACAACCAATGAGTGCAACAATGTGACCATTATGATATAGAAACACGTCTTGCCACATTCCTGCATCATTAGCAGTGTGCTGCAAACCCCACTGGTGCCTTCCCTTTAAATACCAATTATGAGCTAAATTTCCGATCATCTCAGTGGAAATCAACTGTAATAGTAACTGAAAAAGATTACTGTTGACATCTGAAGAACTCACTGAACAAAGAAAATACATGCAAAACAGGGATTAAGGGAGAGGTTTAAAGCCACTGTGGAGTGGAATGAGGTCTTTAACATTAGCTGACTGTGAGAAAGAAGGAGAGACAGAGATGGAGATAGAGTGCAGGAGAAGCGGCCATGCTGTTCAGCTCAGCAGTGTATTTTTAAAACATAGCCCCAGGTGAGTGTGAGAGCAGGCAAGCTGCAGAGCCAGGGGTTGGTCAGGTCAAGGGAATGACACTGGAAAAACAACTGGTAGGATATAAATGGAGCTGTAGAACATGGAGCGGCAAAGAGGTTTGCTATAGGGCCAGGCTAGAACAGGAGAAAGTCAAATTATGATTAAATAAAGTAGTTACTGAAAAAATGATCTTTGCTCTTTTGCAGATTGTTGTTCTGCAGTGGGTATGGTTTTACAAGAGAGAATTTACTAGAGAACACAACTGGCTATTCTGAAGTTATTGCACTGAGCTCAATCAACATCTCTCTGGAATGAACCTCTCTGGCAGGTGGAAGATCTTTGGAGACTGTTAAAAATATGCATACAAGCATAAGCATTAAAAAACATAAAAACAGCTGAAGTATGTTGCAGGGAAATCATTGGAAACACTGTAGGCTTTGAGTGCTGCATTTTGGAAGAATTGCACATGAAATCATCAGGACATTGTAGCGTACATAGATATGCAGAATATAAAACTGCAAAGTTTATAGCAATACAAAGTCCACAAAGACAAAGGCAAATATCAAACACTGTAGAAAAGAGTAAAATAAACCCAGAAAATTAGACAAAAGGTAGTCAAAGTAATCCAAGGTCCAGAAACGGGTCAAAGTTAGCATCTGACTGGGACACCACCAATAATTCCCTACCCAGCCTTACTTATATGTACTAAGCAAGGTGCAATGCAAAACTGAAACTAAAGAAGAAAGAAACAACTTATTGTTTTCCAAGACCAATTCTGAAACCTAGAGAACTTATTGATATACAACTGAGAAGTATTTCCATTTTTTTAAAAAGCTACACATCAGGTAATTTTAGTAACCATGAGCGACTGCTGGTTACTAAAATGTGCAACACTTTTGTCAAATTCAGAAATGGTATTTTCTCAAAATACCAGCATTTTATTTCTTTAATAACTTTGATGGGATACCTTTTCACTGAAATGAGTATATACAAAACTAGTAAACCAGTTTATAGGAATATAGTAAAAGTAAAATAAACTTTAAATAAGTGCTTTATTATTTACAATGATTTTTTTTATTAGGAAAGCCAATGTTGTGTATTTTGTTTTATCCAAGTATGGCCATCTTTAAACAAAAGTGGTTTTGCATAATGTATATAGAGTACAGTTACACCTCATTAAACCAGTAGCTTCTTATTATCTCTATTAAATTTTCACTATCAAAATGTAATTTAATAAGAGGCATTTTTGCTTGAAGCAGCAGGGAGTGTGCAATCTCAGTTATATGGTTCTATCATGAACAACCAAAACCTTTAGCCAGCACTATCAACACTAAACACAAGGCTCAGTGGAACAATTACCCTCTTACCTCAGTGTTTGCCAAAGCATTAACCCTGTCCATGACACTAATGTGTCATTAAATGGCTGCAGCTTCCTATTACTGAGAAAACGTGTCACCTTGTGAGCAGTCTGGAGAAATAAGGGGGAAAATACCACCAGCAAGATAAAACAGCTCAATACCAGTTCCAAGCTACCTCTTCTCTTGTGGTCTTTTTGTCTTGGATCTTTGGTTCCCCTTGCCCTATCAGGTTCATAGTGATGCTGAATCTATTTCAAATGGAAAATAGCCTCATTTGGGGCCAAATTTTCAATGTGATTTTATGAGCACTGTACAGGTATAACTGTATTATTTTTAAAGCGCTTGACTTAAAACAAAACCAAGAAGTATAACTGTGACATTGATAATGGCAGCTGTGGAAACTTGATTTGCTGTCTTGCTGAAAACAGCCTGATTCCTTGACCTCTCCCTTAGTTAATGTTCCACACCACAGAGCGTGTACAGGATGCTCAGAATGCCTCGGCACACTCACTTCTCCATTCTCTGGGGTTAATCATAGACTCCAAGACAGCCAGATACCCTTAAAACAATGTTTTTATCATGCACAGAAAAATCATAAAATGCGGTGCCCCTGCCAAGGTTAGCAGGTTACCTGAAATGTTCACATTTGTGATCTGTGACAGAACGTTAAGTCAAAAATTGTTTTGGGCTTATATTACAGTCATAAATGCTTAGCAACATTAAAAATAATATACATAGAATATATATTAAATAAATATTTGGCAGCAGTTCAAACAGTTCATGATTTGGGTGTGATGAGTCATACAAAATGTTATGGGCTTTCCTAAGACAGCGAGTTTTATGAAGTTCTTCCAAAGAGGGGATAAAAACCACACACAGAGACAGTAGGTCAGCAGGCTTTCTATTGAGCAGTGATAGAAGAACTTTAGCAGCTTTGTTGGGCATTTTTCACCAGATCAGCCGTGTTCACACCCCAGGTCAAGTCCAGGATTTAAAAACAACAGTCTGACCCTAGGGTGCTGACGAGTGACATAGCTGCCCATCTCTGTGTTAATGGCCCCATGTTATCCTGCTAAAACATGGCTTCACTGAGCAATCAATTTTCTGATCATAGCTTAGGGGTTGGTGTGCAAACAAATCTGTGCATTATTCATGAAGAGGAAGAGGGCGAGCAAGGAAAGTGGCCCCTAGGCACAATTCATGAATCTTTAACGCTGATCCCTTCCCCAGTCTTCAGGTCCTCCTCTCTGCAACCATGCTGGTATAACCAACACGGGGAAAAAAGTAGTCTTTCCTAAACCGCAGCCAGACAAAGCTACTGCACTCTCGTGTTTGTGTGCATATGTAAGTTGTTTTGCATGGTTCTGCAGTTGACAGGTTAGGAGACGTCAAGGGCCTCTATCGCTTATTACCTGGGTGTCAATCAATAACATCAGATTGGACTTGAGTAATGCAATTGATTCTCCTCAGCCAGCTCATCTTCAGGGATCTGGGATCAAAAATGCAAAAAGCACACATTCTTTCCAGTACACCAACTCAGCACTCACCTGGCAGTTCTTGACTATCAAACATTAATTCTCTTAATTGTTGTTTTTGTAAATGCAGTCAGTTTTGAAAAAGGTCAGTTTTGAAAATGCCAGGAAATGGATGAATACATAATGTACCCCTTGATAATCACAACACTAGTTCCGTGAGGTCCCCATAGGTCACAAAAGCACTCCAATATTTTATGGAAATTTCTTTTGGGTGCCACATAAGCACACTGACAATCCTCCAATGTTTTTGACAGCTGTTCTGTGATCACAGATCAAATGTAAATTATGCATTTCTTGTAGCTGCAGGACTGTATGATGATGCAAAGAATATGTGCATCTAAACCAGGGGTGGGCAAACCTGTCCAGAAAGGGCCGCTGTGGGTGCAGGTTTTCATTCCAACCAAGCAGGAAGCACACCT
>JBBIGB010303300.1:0-11334 GCA_037577075.1 Alestopetersius hilgendorfi | reverse complement strand
ATACGGAAAAGTCAGGAACGAGAGAGAGACAGAGAATAAGAGCGAGTGAGAGAGAGAGAGCAAGAGAGAGACGGAGAGAAAGAGAGAGAGAGAGAGAGCGAGAGAGAGAAAGATATATATATATATAGAGAGAGAGAGAGAGAGAGAGGGAGAGAGAGAGAGAGATGATCGCACGAATGAGAGAGAGACAGAGAAAGGGCGAGAGAGAGACAGAGAGAGCGAGAGAGAGAGATGATCCACGCGCTCCGAAAAGCTCACGAACGAGAGAGAGAGAGAGCACGCGAGAGAGAGTGACAGAGAGAGAGACAGAACTCCCAACCCAACTCTGTGAATAGATTAACGGCTATATTTTTTTTATCGCGCGATAAGAGTCTCTCTTTAATGGCCCAGCACTAACTGCTTCAACAGCCAGTACATCATTTTAATTTAATATTAATAGCTAGACTTATTATTTTTAATTTAAATTCATACT
The DNA here is from genome assembly GCA_037577075.1 of Alestopetersius hilgendorfi. Lineage (NCBI taxonomy): Eukaryota > Metazoa > Chordata > Actinopteri > Characiformes > Alestidae > Alestopetersius > Alestopetersius hilgendorfi. The sequence goes on along the minus strand of JBBIGB010303300.1, from coordinate 10,862 downwards.
CTTGTTTCTGTTTGTAAAGTGCGTATCTGCGCTCAGTGATATCTTGTATGAAATGTTTGGATATATAATTTAAAAATAGTACAATAATGACTGTATATTCAGGGTGGCTTGGGATCATTTTGAGGGGGCTTCAGATCCCCCAAAATAGACCTAACGATGCCCATGCTGTGAAATTACCACATCAATCGTGACGTTCTAACATGGATGCAGCTATGAAGCCGCCGGGTTTGCTTCAGGAAAAATTTATTTTTAAGAAGCTTCCCAGTGGAAACCCTGATGGACTAAGGTTGTTTACACCTTGTGCAATGTGGATTTAGTTTACTGTAGGAGTTGAGAAACCTGTTCTCAAAGACTTACTTTTAGTCATTATTTGAGTAGCACACATATTCTGAATGCCCTCAGCAGAATTCAAATGAGCCATTTTAATCTAGATTAATTTCAAGTTTACAGTGAGATATATATATATATATATACTGTAAAACAACTTCAGTCTTTTGCTGATTTATTCTTCTGCAGATATCTTTGGCATTTTTTCCCCTTTTCTCATGGCAATATATAATTTTTCATGCATTTTTGTGCTACATTATTAAGAAAAATATAATTGACTAATATGTAACATAAATATTAACATAAATTCAGCTACATTTCCATATAAAACTACATTTTTGAGAATGTTATTTATGTCTCCTTGCTGCTGATTAGCTGCTGTCATGTGAAGCATCTAGCGTGAAGCATCTCGAGTGTGTCTCTCAAAATGTAATAACTGACAACGATATTGACAAAAAACTTTGTTTTAAAGCATACTGTTATTGTTTATAGTGTACATTAAAACTGTGCCAATCACACTCAAAGTGCAATTGGGATTTTATTGTGGTTCATGCAGTTTGGGCAACAGTAAATGTTATATGCTGATCATTTTAATGTGCGGATTGTGCTGATGTTGAAAGGATGAACTTAGGTCAGTAATGAATAATTGACTGGATGGAAGAAGAGCGGGATGGTAAAAGAAATGGTTTTTACACGGTTAGGTATAAATCATCACTGCCTCCTTGTGGTGATCAGGTACCAGCACAATCAAATAAAATGAAAAAAACATGAAATGGTGTTAGTTATTCTTTGTACAGTCATTGCTGTTGATAGTTTTTGCACTGCTTTGTGTGGTGAGTGTTTTATTATATGAAATTTTATTTTGTGTTTGCAGAACTGTCTAATTCGAGTGACCACACGAGGCAGAGAGGCAGTAGTAACAGACTTTGGTCTGGCCAGAGAGGTGGGAGAACCTGCAAACAATCCAGACAGGAAGATGTCTCTAGTGGGCTCTGCATACTGGATGGCCCCTGAAATGCTAAGAGGAGAGCCATATGACCGCAAGGTACATTATTTACAGAGGCATGAGCGCTGCTGTGTTGAAAAAGTAATGTGTTGCATTTCCGCATGGGGAAAAAAATATGCTCTTATGGAAATAAGTATATACAACCCTGGACAAATAACACATTTAGTTGATGTAACATTTCACATTCTATACAGAGAACACACGTTTGCACATTTTTATGTACAATTAATGTTTATTTGCTAATTATAATGTGTCAGAAGAAAAAAATCAGAAAAAGATTGCCTTAGTTTTCCAAATCTTAAATTGCATTTCAAAGCATATACATGTTTCACATTTTAATACTTATATACTAGGAAGATCAACAAAACATGTATTTTGATGAGGTTGCTCACACTTTTGCATACAACTGTATCAACACAATTACTGCCAAAAGCAAGTCAGCCTAAGGAAAAGATTGTTATGTATGCAGAAGTGTAGTATCTATAATGTTTGTTCATCTGTAAATGTATACGTTTAACTTGAGTAGATTCAGTCCATTGCTTTTTAAGTGTTTACCTTTGGCAATTTTATTCACATTCACCAAAGGATTGGTAGTTTATATTAGCTGAGAAGTTATTATTCTGAGATGTTTCCCCTAGGCATCACATGAAAGATCATCTTTTATATCTTTATTACATACTCTCTTGACAGTCTTAGCATGTTCTTAGCACTGTACACACTTCTGGGAATCTCTAGTTTATTATAAGTATTTATTTTTCTGAAACCCAGATAAATCCACAAGAGATCATCAAAACACTACGACCTTTATTCTGTTTGTATCTTAAGAAATAGGTCACTGTTAGCACTATAGTAGTAATGGCATGTTCTGACCTCAGAGTGACGATCTGCCTGTCTCTCAAACCCTAGGTAGATGTCTTCTCTTTTGGAATCATGCTGTGTGAGATTCTGGCAAGAATACCTGCTGACCCAGAAGTGCTGCCCAGAACACGGGTAAAAACAGCTCACAAACAAAAAAAACAAAATACAGTTTTTAAATGATGAAGTGATAAGTAATTTCATTTATTGACGGAAAAATATTATCTGGTGCCAGTTAAACAAATTGTCAATAATTGGATAGATTACTTACAGAAATGTAGAGTAATAGGTCTCAACAAGCAGCATACCTTGATCAAAAGTAATAACAAAAGAGTTTCGATATATCAGGCTATAAAGCTCAAATGGATAAAACTTTAAACAATAGTAACTCTGCCCGGAAGTGGTCGGCCTACCAAACCTCCTCTTTAACTGCAATGACGACTCATCAGGGACATCAGAAAAAAAAAGTTCCCTTCCTGTGCCAGTGCAGATAAAAGGAAGGTCAACGCCCTTTCATACAGTAAAGTAGGCCTTTATGCTTAATTAGGATTGATGGTCAGAAAGTGCTGGGCAGGTCAGAGAAGAGACAGATCTCATCTAGATTGAGGAAACTATCAAAGGAATATTTCCATTCATCTGTAATAATATATCCACCACTTTCATGCATTTTATTAATCACCATATGACATAAGGCCATTTTTTTCTCACCCCTGTGCTGAAGCACCTTCTGAGGGCATTGAGCATTGGTCTGTGTGGTTACTGTAGAATCACATTTTAGGGCATCAACATTATCATCATTCAGTGTTTCCTATCATTTTCTCCATTGACTTGATTTATTTTCAAAGGTGGTGTTACATGATGATGGTGCTTGTATATAGCAGTGTATTAACACCAGTTGGTGCCAGTATAAACAGCTAAGTAATGCCAGGGCCCTGCTGCTCCCCCTACAGGACTATGGGCTGGATGTTGAAGCGTTCAGTGTGCTAGTGCAGGGCTGTCCACAGCGGGTGCTAGAGCTGTCTGCTAGCTGCTGCCTGGTAAGTAGGAGAAACAACAGGGATGTGTTCATATGAAAACTGTGTACAGTGTTCACAGCTAGATTTCATCGAAACATACTAAATAGAATATGGCACTCTGCTGATAATCTTTGCATCATAAAACTTTTTTTTAGTTGTCATACAGCCTCAGTTTATATCCCTTATCCTTATTGGTGTACATGAATGCATAAGAGAAAGCTGGGCCTCATAGGATCTGATTCAATACCCCAGATCAGGTTTCATGTAGATTTTTTTTTACATTATTATTTCTGTTTTCAGCATTTATTTTTGCAGAATTTGTTTATTTTAGGCCACATTGTTTGACTTTTCCCAAAATGCTAAATTATGTTAAACAACAAATGTGAATTAAAAGTGTATTGTCTGTAGAGGGTGTGTATATATTAACACTTTTTACAATTCAGTAACTTTTTTTCAGTTCAGAAAAAAGTTACTAGTGCTACCAAATGTGTCCTCTCTCTACCAAACAAGACACACACAATGATATTTCAGCAAACTGAACTCATGATAAAGTTAATGGCTAGGAATAATTTATAAGACTTCTAAAAGTTCTTCCTCTTCTACAATAAGTAAAATATTGTGCACTCAATTCCTTCACTTTCAGGTGGAGGCATACAGACGGCCATCATTCTCAGAACTGCAGGATGAGCTGGAGGACATTGTAGAGACCCTGGAACCACCAGATTCTCTTCTGACCACAGGGTGAGGGCAGACTTTGCAAGCCCTCAAACTGCATGCCCAGCTTAAAGAAATTTTGGAGCTGCCTGCCTGTGTATGCCTGCAGTGGTGGACCATAATGGGTGTGTTATGGTCAGAGGTACTTTAACAAATCTCTCGTTATGGATATGAATTCATGACCAGTAAAACTATCAGAGCTACGAACGCCATGCCTGCCTTGAGTGTTTGGACCAGACCCTGGAAAAGCTATTCTTGATTCCTGTATAAAACCTTTATTAGGGAGGGACCACCTTGTTTAAGTGATGGTGGATTCAATTTAAAGACCAAATTCAGACAGGACCAATCCCTGACTTCTTATCTGTGTGGAGCACTAACCTGAGATTGCTCCTAGTTTAAATTAAGAAGGACTGGAATTAACCTTAACATTTGCAAGTTGCATAGTGATTATCCAAACACATTCTCTTACTGCAGTGCTTACATGGCACACTTAACAAGGGTGAATACTGAGTATAAAGTTGTACAGTAGAGGTTACCTGTATTGGAGGTGTATGTGTATATGTGTATATGAGTGTGTGTGAGTTATTGTTCTTCAATACACTGCATTTAATTTCTTGAGAAAGCTTACAATAGATGACTGGATCTTCTTTGCTCTCAATCTGTTTGTTCTGGATTATCTCCCAATCAACAGGTGGAACAATTTAGTTTTCGACGAAGACAGCCATGCAGTGCTAAACTGTAGCTGTTTTTTTTTTTATCTGCAGTACATTCCTAAAAAGTTTGGAATCAGATCAATTGACAAATGTAATAATCAGATATCGGACTATGAGTGTTCAAGCCGTTCCAGATATGTGCATATTCTATTACACTTGTCTCACAATGTCTAATTTAGCATTTCTAAACTAGAATATATTTTATTTACTTTATCAAATCAAGCTGTTTATATTCCTGGTTTTAATTGTTTATACAGTAAAATATTTTGCAAAGAATCTTGATTGACAGTTTGTAGACTGTGAAATAAAGATCTTTAACTAAGTTGTGTGGTGCAGTCATGAGCAATAATTAAACACACATTTGTTATATTATTTTATTTACTAATTAACTATATATGGTTACTGTATATATGTAAATACTGTACGCAATATAGTATAGATGTATTTTGGGATACTTTTATTCAGTAATTTAAGTCATTTTGGGGAAAATAAAGAAAATTACACAGGTCAACAAAAACAAATTTTAATCAGAAACCACAACACACTTTTCTAGACCAGTTTTTCATGCAGATTTCAGATCTGCTTTCATTTTTTTACAGTCACATCAACGTTTTCAGTTATGAGTAACATTAGATTTGCAATAGACTTGCATGCAGTTTTTATTAAACCGCAGGCACCAGTCAAGTAACTGTTTCAATATTTTCAGTGTGAAGTCAGACAGGCCACACTGTGGCATAGATATAATGATCGGTGTCAGTCAGCTCCCACTATGAGCTGAGTGCGAGTGAGCGTCATTAAACTTGAAACATATTTTACTTACATGTAAAATTACTATTCACAGAACATTTACCACAACAAGTCTGCAAAACAAACAACTTGTAATAAAGGTGTGGTTATTACCTAACTTTAGGCTGTTTGCCCACAATTACACATGAAAGTGAAACATTACATTACTGCACACATCTCATATTAGCCTTCAGGCCTCTATCCTGAAAGCCAGTACCTCCTCACTCAAATAAATGTCTTTAGGATAAGGGCACTAGTGGAAATAGATTGATTTGTAGTAAATCAAAGTCACAACTGAAAGTAACAGAGGTGTAGTCATTTCATATTTGTATGCTCCTCAGCTCCGTTCCTCTAATACTGTTCACATTACTGGCTGTGTTCAGCCTCCAATTGAGGTTTCTACAAGGCTACCGTTCTGTCGGCACACATCCGAAGATAGATTGAAGTGGCTGAACCCCATAAGATGAGAGTCATGGTCTTGGTGACATGACTGTAAGTTAATTGATGACTGCAGAGCAGAAAAATCAATGTGAAGGCCACCAGCAGTGGAAAACCCACAACAAAAACAGCCATAAAAACAACTATGATTCATAATGAAAAAATTTACAATAAGACAAAAAGCCACAATTCCCAGGTGACACATAACAAAGTTTTTTTTTAAGTGCTTTCTTAAAAAAAAATAAAGGTGTTTTTATTTCTAGAATGTAATTACACAATTTATTTCTTAAGTCTTTATATTAACAGAAAATGTGCATTTAATCTTTAGTTATGAAGAGTTTTTTTCACCATTTCAGTACATCAAAAAGAGGTTGAAATTGTCAATGCAGTAGAACTTTCACTTTAAAGAGATTTTTTTTGAATGCTTGTGTGAATAGGTGAAAAAGAGAATTCAGAGAGTAGTAAAAGTGACACATTTTTTTAGCTGGTGTGATTCTTGAAGGCACTGCTACACAAAAATAACAGTGGCTAAAAAAAGACCTACATTCTCACAGCCTTTCTGCATCAGTCATGAGTGTGAAGGAGCTTGAAGCTGTCCCTGAGTTCGAGGCTGTAGCATTTTACCTTTACACACAAAATAACTATAATCAACTACAAGTACTGGTGTGAAAAATGACTTTGTGGAGTATTACCTTTTTAGGCACACTGTTAAAAGACATCAACTGTGGCTGTGTGTTCTAAATTTTGAATAAAAGTATGTTTATTTCTTAAAAAGATGCTTTGCAAAGCTGGGTGATGTGCTGTGACAAATGAATTTGCTGATTAATTTAATTGCTTATTGCATGAAACTAGAGTGCATGTATGACAGCTAAATAAGACTCCACTGCTGAGCTTTTGAAGCCAGGGTTATTAGGGTATTGTATCTGAAAATTGCACGTTCACAGCTATAATTACTATCGCTTTAGGGCCTAGGAGAGCACACGGTTATGAATGACTTTTTCTGTTTTCTTGAGGGGACCCCTACTGGGTCTCGTGTTCATGTGCGGATTCAGATGCCTGTATCAGCAGGCAGGTTGTGCTGATCAGCAATGGATGACGTTTAATTGTTTGCTGGGGGAAATAAAGGTGAAATAAAGGTGCATAAATACCATCTCAGTGGTGGAATAAAGTGCAGACTTCTGCAGATACTACTTTTTTTTCTAGGCTCCTTTTCCATTGAGTTAATTTTCTTTCCTTTCCCTTTAAGCTGGTCAGCTCAATTGGTAAGGGAACAGCTTTGACCTCCAGAAAGAAAGAAAGGGCTGATACAGCAGGAAGACATAGAAAGAAGGAAAAAACACAGGTGAGGGGAGGCATTGCAAATAGTTTCTACTGAATGTACAATATAGTGGTCACATTGGGGATCACCCTACACACACACACACACACACACACACACACACACACACACAGGATTTTCATTTAAGTTACAAGGACTATACAATGTATACAATATGGTCTCTGGTGATGGCAGTGCAGAATGAGGGCCACAGCAAAGGGACATTCAAACTGCAGGAGAAACTAGAGACAAGCAGCATCTACTACTGTTACAACAGCAGAGACTACATGTGCACGATTTAGTCAGACCGGTGGATTTTAGGACAAAAAATGAAATACCCTCCATTAAAAAACTATAACAATACATAATGTTAAATAGGTTAAATGTATAAGCTAAATGAGCCATATACTAACAGACACTTCACTGAGGCATAACGCAGAACAAAAATGTTATTAAATAATAATAAATATGTGGATGCACAGGGAAATACAGACCAAAAAATGTAGAAATTTATTAATAACAAGTCTGCAGAGTCACTAAAAGCACACATATAAAAATGTTTTGACTGATACCTCAAAAACAAAAAAATTCTATACATTTCTAAAGGAAGCTCTTATAGCCCTCGTTGCATCAAAATACATTACCAGCATTCCTTGTGCATGATAAAGGCAATGTAGTAACATTTTATCTATTTTTGACTGCCATATAAACCCCTAAAAATATGCCAAATGTAGGCCATATATGCCAAACCTTCATCTTGAACTTGAGATTGTGCTGGTCAGTTTCTTGCATTATTTAGTGAATGAAATGAAGTGGACTTGACAGTTTAATGTTTGTGACATTTACTCACACTGTCCACTGGGTGGCAGTGGAAAGTGGCTTCATCTGATAAATCGCAGAGGAAAATAGACTAAATTAGGACCACAGCATGAAAGTGTCAACATGCTTGCTGTACAAGTTGGATATTCAGAGACAGAGATGGATAAATGAACTGTTTAAGGGTTAAACACCAAACCTTGTATTACACCCTAGTTTATAAATATAATGGAGGGTGTGACGTGTTGAATGTACAGTATAATGCTGAGGGAAGGTTAAAGAGAGCCACGGTGAGCTGCTGACCTTGACAGGCTGTGGCTGGTGGCCGGCTGCTGATGGCCTGTCACAACTCACTGCCTGTCTTCCGGCAACGCGGCAAGCGGCAAAGCCCAGAGATTCATCATTTTATCACTGCAGATACTTCCATCAGAAATCTGGCTCAGTGCCAGCTTAGACAGCGGAAGGGCCCAGAGCTCTTCACCGGCTCATTTTCCACTTTCTACCACTTCTGGAGTTCTGTGGGCATAAAACATTTTTTCAGTGACACAGTTACCTAGACTAAAGGTCATAATTACATGAAAATGGATACTCTGGTGATATTCAACCTCCTTTATCTGTAACGTTCTGTGTTTTTGTGTGTCATACCTTTAAGTATCACTGTTATTAATTCCACCAGTAATCCCTGTATTTAGAAAAAGAACAGAAAAACTATTGACTGAAAAAAAAACACTGGACAATTTTTGCTTCAGCGCATGGCTATTGGCTGATTTAAAGGTATTCAATCAATGTGCAAAAATGTTATGCATGCCACATGTTATCTTAGTGTTAACTGTGCTTTTGACAACTGTAACAAACTGAATGTGTAATGGTGCATTCCGTAAAAACTACATTTAATATCAGAAGCGTATCATACAATTGTTATAAACCAATTCCTCAGACATCAGTGTTTGGAAGTCATTTAATGCAATAACCCTCTAGGATATAGCTGTAGGAAGATGTCTGGTTCCTATCATAACCACTGTGAGCAGTTCTGACTCCCTTGGAGTTTTGAGTTAGGGTTTGGAGTTAAGTGTAAGTAATTGTAATTGATTGCTTTTATTTACTCCTTTAGTAGGAATTATGGCATTTTAAAGCCAAATTCACTTAGTTCCGATTTGTCTGGTGCCCCTTCAGGTTTTCATTCCAAACCAGCAGGAACTCATCTGATCCTACTGTCATCAAGGATCTAAGTCTTCAAACAGTTCTCTTCTCTTTATGCTTTGTATAGTCAAATCTGCCATTATACGAGACATTTGTGGATTAGATGGGACACTGCCAAGGTATTATGCAAGCAGCCACTGATCCATGTGAAATCCAGATGCAGCCTGCATATCTACAGTAATGCATTATGAAAACTGACTTTAAATGTTGCTGTGGTGTTTTTACATAATAAGCCTTAGACATATTTGAACACTAATGAAGTTCACAGGCTCATTATCCCTAATGAGCACTGGCTCATTAAAGAGGTCTTTTTTTTTTGAATTTTATTTAGCCTCAAAAATAAGCAGTAATTTCAATTATGCATGCAGATTTGGCGACTATGTAAATCCTCAACGCTCTTGTGGTAAGGGTGGTACGTTCTGCCTTCGAGATCTCTGTTCATTCTGTAGGTTCAGGTTTTAAATTAGAACCCTCACCAACATTACCAGCATGAGATGACCTTGTTTCTTATAAGGGACCTTTGCTGGAGCACTGAATGATTTTAGCACTCGATGCACCAGACCCCTTACTGTGCTCAGCTTGAAAATTCATTGAGGCTTGTTTACGAGAAACAAGTGCGCCTCAGCACCAATACAGTGGTTAATTCGGCTATTCAGATTCAGCCGTCTGCAGTGGCCACATACATTCTGAGAAAAAGGATCTTAAAGAGAGAGGTTTCTGTTGTATTCAAACACTGTAACAGTGTCCTGAACCACTCATTCCCTAGTCCATGCAGACAATATAGGGAAAGTAAGTTGCAAATACATTTTTTTTATTTGTTGCATTTGTTGCGTCACAAAAACAAATGCAAAAATACAGCTGCTTGTTCAGCCCCAAACAATCAAGACCATCTCATTTAGGATGAATGCTTTCGAATTAGGCAGACAATTAGAACAGCGGGTATTTACATATATTAAAGGCACAGTAACAAAAACAGCTTCCTTATGTAAAAATGAACTGTAATTATTTTTAGTACATAAAAACCAACATGCAAAGCTGAAACTCAGAGGGAGAAAATAACACAATAAAGTGTCATACAGACCCTTTTAAGACAAGAGCTGGAAAAAGATTAATGATTTTGATTGAAATAAAAAATAAAATACTAGAACAAAGCATTAGAACCATTATGCACCTTTGCCAGCATGGTAGAATATCTTACATTCAAAATACACTTAGTACTGCAATTACAATCTTCTCCCTCAAGTTTCTTCCCTAGTACAGAAATAGTACAATATTACAATGCAAAGGTGATTTATTTCAAACAAACACAGATATGTTTAAGTAACTAATATCTATGATATCTATCTCATTAGAAACATTAAAAATGAATCCGCTGCTTTTCTTCTTTCAAGAGGCTACAAGGATTTATTCTGATTATATAGTGAGCAAAAAGAAACTAAAGACACTGAATATTTATACCGGTCAGCTCTCCAATCAGATCTGGTAAGGAAACCAATCTTTTGTGAGATGAAGAGAGCTTGGAGCTCTCCATATGCTCAGAACTAATAGTTATCTCCTAATAAACCCAATAAATGGTAAACCACCTGTGCTGCTGTTAATCTCTATTCCCCTCTCTCTCTATTTTTTTTCTTTCTCTCTCTCTCTCTCTCTCTCTCTCTCTCTCTCTCTCTCTC